>JAJHUR010098304.1:0-46328 GCA_027495735.1 Lutjanus campechanus | reverse complement strand
ATATTTTTTACATTTTTCATATTTCACTTCTAATTGCACTATACGATATATCTTTCTTAATGAGTCACCTCAGCCCTATTACATTCCACCAATCATAGCAGGCTAACCCAACTTACCGCCTGCCTTTCTGATATCAATTGCAAGACCTGTAAAATGTGCTCAAACCTAACAATGACAAAACAGAAATAGTTTTGTTTGCCATGCAAAATTACTTCAGTCAGAGAGTATGCGATCTTGAGGCCCTATCACATAATATTAAGCCAAGAGCAAGAAATTTGGGTATTTTATTTTATTCTGGCCTTCAGTTACATTTCCTTCAACTGAAATAGTGAATTAATTCATGCATATTCAGACCAACAAACAGTAAATAATAGTGCTGAAAGAATAAATCACTGCTATCATTTGAATGTTCAGGGTTCTCACCAGTTAAATTCAGGTCCAGATGAGGGTCCAACAGACTTTCTACCTCCGTCTGCAGACACTGACAGACGCTGCTGGTGTCTGTACTCATCTGACTGACAGCTGTAACATCTTCATACTTTCGAATCCAGATCCAGACACGTCAGTGTGATGTGAGAGCAGAAACTGGTGCTGCCAGTCAGCAGCAGGTGTCAGTGTTAGAAAATGTCTGTCAGTCAGCGCTCTGATGGGAGAGTTCTCACAGCAGTTTGAGGAACACAAGTCCAAACTGCAGAAACATTGAAAAAGAAAAAGAAAAATGATCAATTATTGAATGGGGGGGTCAGGTCCAGGTCATCTTATTTTTAATGAAACTGAAACTGTTAATACCGTGTGCATTAAATTAAACAAAAATCACATGTTGTCTGTGACAACATGTGACGAACACAAACTGCATCAACAAAGAGACAGACAGCTCTGTAAAATGTTTTTAGCTACAACCAGCAGCTCCATCGGTGCATCTGTCAGTCCGTCGGCCCGCTGAAATTTGGCACAGAGGTCAAGTGTGTGTGTGTGTGTGTGTGAAGGTGTGTGTTTGTGTTCATGCCAATTTGACTAAAAGGGGGTGTGGCAGAGGGAGCAGGCCATCACAAAAAGGTGCATAACTTTTAAATGAATTCACAGACTCATGGTCATGAGCCAAAGAACAGCTGATTAACCGGTCATACCAACGGGCAAAAATGGGGCGTGGCAGCAGGAGTGACCTCTAACAAAATGAGAGTGCAGAAATTGTACATGGATTCACATTAGTGCTTTAATCGTGCCTGAAAAGTTGAGCCCATCTAGGCCTGATGCCAACAAAGTCCTGTCTGAAACTGACCCACACCCAACCCTCAGTTTATTTCAGCCTGAACCCGAAGATAGTCTGACATTTTTCTAAACAAGCTTCCCTCTCTGCACCTGTCAGTGACAGGGACAATACATTCTGGGTAACTGGAATTGGCAATGACTAAATTGGGGAGAAAATAAATAAATAAATAAATAAAGGACAGTCTGAACCTGACCCGTCAGGCCCCTTTGGTTTCAGGAGTTTGTTCATTGAATTCTGAAAATAGATATGATGCTTTATGGTAAATCAACTTTATTACTGTACACATGGCCAAAAACTATAGGCTATTCCAATGCTTCTCAACCCTGGTCCTCAAGTACCCCTGCCCTGCATGTTTTAGAGGTTTCCCTGCTCCAACACACCTGATTCAAATGATCAGGCTTCTATGGAGGCTTGATGATCAGCTGATCATTTGAATCAGGTGTGTTGGAGCAGGGAAACCTCTAAAACATGCAGGGCAGGAGTCCCTGAGGACCAGAGTTGATAAGCACTGGGCTATTCAATATTTTGCTGTTGAACTGATTTTTTTTTTTTTTGTACTGAATCATACTGTTTTTTTGTTTTTTTGTTTTGTTTGGGGGTTTTTTGGCCTTGAGTAAACAGGAAAGAGGGTGGAGAGCGTGGATGATATGCAGCAAAGGGCCACACTCGTGAGTCGAACCAGCGGCCACTGCAGAGGACTCAGCCTCAGCACATGGGACGCTCCACCAACTGAGCTACAGGGGCGCCGTCTCCATATTGAAATTATTCTGACACGCATCCACACAGCTAATAATGTAACAATCATCAATAATGTAATAACTTATTACATTATGCACAGAAAGTCATTAAATTATTGGTACAGAAATTTTATGACATTATCCATTCATTATTCACAGAGAGACACAGTTATTACATTAAGCACAGTTGTTATATTATTGGCTGCTGGAGGATTTTTACTGCTCTGCTTCATAGAAATTAAGAGTGAATGTCACTGTGTGCGGCAGCCATCTGTCATCGTGACATTTGGATGATTCGAGAGTAGAAAACAGCTATGAGGAAATAAGATAACCTGCAGATGTCATTTAGGGTGGTGGTGTAGTAGCATCTTTGTTCAGTGGAGGTGGTAGCTGGTGGAGTGTTTTCCTCTGCAGCAGCTGTGGGTTCGACTCCTGCCTGTGGCCCTTTGCTGCATGTAATTCCCCCACTCTCTCTCCCCCTTTTCAGTCAGATCTTCAGCTGTACTATCCTCCTCTCCTCTTGTACCTCCTCCTCTCATACTTCTCTCCACCCTTGTCCAGCCTTTTCCTCCTCCTTTTAACAAACCAGCAGCTGAGAGTTATTTGAAAACTGGCAGTGCAGCATTCCACATCTCACCACAAGTGAACAAACCTATTAGCTAAACCAAGAGACGGGTTTGGTTTGCTGGCACAACTTCAGTTCTGTTGCACAGACAGACCCAAACTGGCGCTTGAACCCCTGTCCTTTTACTCACAGACTCCACAACTGCCCACTTGTCTGGTGTTAAGGGGTTATTATAATTATTTTTCAATCAAAATAATGAAGGGAAGGCACGCTATTATCAACAAAAAAATAAGCACAATCTCAAAGCTAGGCTTCTCCTTGCAGTTATCGTTTGTCATTAAGAGAGCTTTAGGGTGTTTCCGCTAGTTTGGGATTTTTGTGGTCAAACCTGAACTTGTCACCACTGGGTGTTGCTCAACTGAGTGCATTAGAAAGCATTGTGCGCTGTGTCATATTCCTGGCATTAATTGACAGGCGTGTGCCCCGGCACGCGCCTGTCTCTGTTCAAGGAAAATAAATTTCAGGCAACCAACAAAACAGGAACATCAGATTTATGATGCTACAAAGTTTGTTGCAACTTCACTGTTATTGTATGATAATAATATGAATTCCCTTTAACATCTGACATCAGTATCATGAGGCAGAGAAAATACAGTCATCCGACTTTCATTGTCAGAAAGGAACATGTGTACTGGCCACATATTTGTGCAGTATAAAGACACACAGATGAAGGATAATATGGATTATCTAATCTCACTGTTGGTATTTTGGTCCAGGTCTAGGTTATTCATTTGTAGGCTATTTGACAGACCTAATGATAAATTTAAGATTTAAGAAATAAAAGAGGAAGAGGATGGATATTGATATTATATTGGCATGTATGTTAACCTATTTGTATTTGAATTTGCAGTACAGAAAATGCGCAGCAGTAGTAGTTTAAATCACATTCTAACACAGATGTAGTGTGATGTAGGAAAACACAACAAAACTAATTATCTTTGTATAGCAGGCTAATCTGGATACAAAACCAGTGCATAATTGAAAAGGTCCATTACTGCCAAAAGTACTATATATACCTCCATATTTTGAATAGTTGAATTCTTCTCCCCTTTTTTGCTTGAATCCCTGCCCTGAATGTCTGTGTGTATCCCTCTATTTCTTCAACCAGAACAATAAATTGCGTCATTGTGAACCAAAGCCATTTCAACCAATCAGAGCTCGACTTACTGAAAATGTAGCCATGAACTTCATCAGAGTGCAGCTCTCTTCTGTCCTGTAGAAAAGGAGCTTCATGTATCAGACAAGGTGACGCTGCTTCTTATCCTTCATTTAGTGTGTGTGTGTGTGTGTGTGTGTGTGTGTGTGTGTGTGTGTGTGTGTGTGTGTGTGTGTGTGTGTGTGTGTGTGTGTGTGTGTGTGTGTCTTCCACAATGAAGTCTGACTGGTTTGACTGAGTATCTACATTCACAAAATCACAAACCCCAGACCACAGTATTATTATGTTTATTATTATTATATTATTATGACTTGATATTTTAAAGATATGCCACAATATACAATATATATATTCATATATATCTCTCTACAAATAACATACAATAAATTCTCAATAGATAGAATATAGAATATGATGTATTGCTGTAGATAAAACTACCCAACAGTACTGTATATAACATAGGGCTGAGGAGTCAAAGGGGAAGGGAAGAGGTGAGCAGAAATGAGATGAGATGAATGAGATGAATATGAGGCGTGGTCTTTGTTCCTGGACCTAGGTATTAAACCTCATTAGCTGAACTTGGTTACATGAAAAATTCTTAAAGGCATAGTTCACCCAAAAATGAAAATTCAGTCATTATCTACTCACCCACATCCCCATTGAGGGCTGGGTTCATTATGTTAGTCCACAAAACACTGCTGAAGTTTCACAGGGAAACAGTGCTGCAGAATGTCCCAAACAATGGATGTGAAAGGTGACCAGTTTTGAAACGTACAAAACAACTGAAATAAATAAATAAATAAATAAAACGCCTCCATACTGTTTGTCTGGCATAATCCAAGTCTCCTTAAATCCTGACACCTTTTGCACACTGTCACAGCACAGACTTGGATTACACCAGACGAGCAGTATAGAAGCTTTTTTTGTTTTTATTCTGATATTTTTTTAGGTTTGAAAACTGGTCACCATTCACTTCCATTGTTTGGGAGATTCTGCAGCACTGTTTTCCTGTGAAACTCCAGCAGTGTTTTGAAAAACTGAAAAACTTAACCCGACCTTCAATCGGGCATGAGGGTGAGTAGATGACTAACTATGTCTCTAATGGACTATAGGAACTTGTTTTGGTAATTTTCTATTTAAGAGTCTGAACTTGCAGACTTTTTTCTTCTTTTCTCTTACTATATTTATTATGACCTTTCTGCACCAAAATACCAAACCAAATTCCTTGGATGTGAAAAATACTTGGCATTAAATCTGATTCTAGTCCAATATCCAGTTGCAGAGTGTGCTTTGTCAGTCAGCTTCATGGGGGAGATTGTGCTGAATGACAAGCTGAAATCAAAGTATTCTGATGCAGGTGTTGTTTTTCTCAATATGTGTGGAGATCAGTAGCGAGGGCATCCTCTGTGGATCTGTTGGTTCTGGTGAGGGTCCATGCTGGCGAGGATATTGTTCTTGGATGTGCTGGAGAACCAGTTTCTCAAAGCACTTCAGAATTAAGGTGGCACAGAGCTGATGGTGGCTGTCCTGAAGCAAGTGGGAACACTATCTTTTGACAGTGATATATTAAAAATGTCAGTGATGACATCAACTAGATTTTAGACACATGTTTTTTTTATTCCACATGGCCCAGCAGCTTTACTCACATCCACTCTCAGCAGGATTTTTCTTACACGCCCTGTGGATCCTGACGGTGGATAAATGGAGCCGGCGTAGACTTAACAACTGGATCTTTGTTGAAGAGTTCAAAGCGAAAATGTGTCTCACGCCTCACACATGATGGTGGCATTTCTGCTTTTGAAGCATGTGATGTTTTAGATCACTTGCCACATATCTTTGGTGTTGTTGGTGTTGAGGTCTCTCTCCAGCTGTAGTCTTGTAGCTGCCAGGAATATTCACGTAGACGTGGTCTAGTGTATTTGTTCCCCTGAATCTATTTATCCAGGCTTTCTGGTTGTGGAATGATTTTACTGTTTACTTTGTTTTCACCACATCATCAACACATTTGCTGATGTATGCTGTAACTTGAAGTATATCCCTCAGGGTTGATGTGGTTCTCCTGGGTGGTGGCATCCCTGAACATGTTTCAGTCTGCGCACTCAAAACAATCCCGTAGAACTGCTGTTGCTTCATCTGTCCTTGCTTTGACTGTTTTTACTGACTGTTTTGACATTTATTGTTGCTTGTATTTAGGTTGAGTATGATTATCGTTGCCCTTCATGGGCCTTCTGTGGCAGCTGGACCCCAGAAAGCTTTCCCTTTTTTCCAGCTCAGGACAGCAGTGAGAAAGTCTGGAGGAGACTCTCCCTCCTACAGAGAACACAGAGACACTGAACCAGACCAACCAGACCAGAACCCAAATCCAGGATAAAGGCATTCAGTGAATGTGGTGTTGAATGTGTGAAGGTGGATCAGTTTGTCAGAGGAGACTCTGTAGAAGGACAGGGTGCCAGCAGGGCAGTCCACAGATACTGCCACCCTGTTGGAGGAGGAGGGGGAGGAGGTGATGGATGTTCCTCTGTTATCGTGCCAGACATAGTAACCATCATCAGAGCACTCCAGACTCCAGGACTGATCATTCCTCCCAAACCTGCAGTCGTATCTGCGTCCTCTCCTGCTGATCCCTCTGTAACTAACTGATATATCGACGTGTCCTTTCCACTCGACTTCCCAGTAACAGCGGCCAGTCAGACCATCTCTGCACAGCAGCTGAGGCCACTCATCAAACCTGTCTGGATGATCAGAGTATGACTGAGCCTCCTCCACATACGTCACCTTCCTGTTGCCGTCAGACAGTTTGATCTTACTGTTCACTGTGTTTGTGTCCAGCGTGAGTTCACAGGAATCTGATGGACAGAACAAGACACAATACAGCTGACAGTTAGATGATGACATCAGTGATCTTAATGAATGATGTCACAGTATGAAGATGACTGAATGTGTGCTTTTTTGATTTCATTAATAAAATTAAAAACACACTTACACTTCCTCAGGCCTGGTTTCAACCACTGCCCTCCACCAGGCTCCAACCTGAAAGGAGAAGAGGGAATATGAACATTACATCGCTCTTATACACAGAAATTTATTATTACCTACATATATGTTCACATGTACCATGGGATTTATTATTTATCAGCTGATATTATTTTAATTCAACAGAGCTTTGTCTTATTGGCCAAAGGTAACAACTCAAATCATTTTTTATTATTCATGTGTGACAGGGTCAGAAATACATGTGAATGCTAACTTTTGTCGTGTTTATTATCCATTTGCATGTTTTTATCAGATTGCTGTATTTTTATTTTACTTTGCGTGCTTTTATATGGTTTGAACCTGGGTTGGTTTGACCCCAAGATGGGTGCGGAGGAGCACAACTGGACAGACTTATAGACCCTTTTGCAGCCGATGTCATCAAAAAGCTGCACATGCATTTCGGCAACAGAATTAGAAGAAGCAGTAATACAAGTGCAAATGTTGAATTAAACATTTTACCAGCATCAAAATCACCAAAATGTATGTTTTCTGCGTATAAAATACATTAGAATCGATATACCACTGGTCAACTTGAATAAGTTGTTCAGAATTCCGACAGGATCATGACGTCAGCTGCGTCTGTAGCTGCAAGCTATTAAATATGTGGACTGGACTGAGGACGTGATCAAAAGTGCTCATGTTTGCAGCGGCCCGCTGTGCTTCCATTGCCAATTATAAATTGACTTTTACTCTCCTGTTTGGTTTTTAACTCCCCTGATTAGAACTTGTGGGCTTTGAGCAGAGTCCTAGGCTCTGTTAATTCCAACGTGGTATTGTTAGCCTTTAACACATTTTAAATTTACAAATTCAGTATGGCCCGACTTTAGTCGCTGGGCTTGGCCACATATATAAGAATTTATCGATGTTCAGATCCCATCTTCTAGAGAGAGTCAGTGGTCGTTTTAATTATTTATAATCCGGGGGTGGAAATATCACAACTCAAGTGGTTGGTTGAGTGGCTGGAGTAGCCTACCCTTCAGTTTGTTACGTTAGCTATGAATTTGGTTATTTTAGCATGCATTTTAATGGCAATATTTAATATTTGAATGTAGTATTAAAAAGCTATGAAGGCTTAAACTGATTTGCCTCTGTTGTGCCTTGATTCCGCTGGGCATGTTGGGTTGATTTGTCCTCCATACGGCTTCATGCCCCAGCAGGAGCATTCAGAGGAGGAGTGTTTTGCCTGCCAGATTATGTTGGCTTGCTCAGATTTTGTTGATTTGGTCATTTTTCCTTTATTTTTGTGCTTCTACCATGGGTAAGTACACTACATACTTACATAGTTTTAATTCTGTCTGTTTTTATGATTTGGAGTCTTTTATTTTGAAAATTGACCAGATGTATGTCATTCTTGTGTCTGACTTGTGGCCTGTCTGCACGTATTCTCTGTGAAACAGAGGAACAGAGCAGACATCTGCCCCTGAATGTGTTGAGGTGCTTCTGGTGGAATCCTGAGCACTGTCTTAAATGGCTGCGTTCAACTCCAGGTAACATGGCACAACCGTAACCACGGAATCAAGCAGTTAGTTATCAGTGGTGAAACAAGTTGTGCCAACTCAGTACAGATAATGGTGGAGGTCTTGTGGTGCTTTTTCAGTCAACGGGAAGGACCAAAGAGAATATCAATAGTAACAGGTAGGGCCTTGTTTTAAAAACTCTCCATACCTGAGAGTGTCCAGTCTCCAGTGTGGATCCTCCAGTATAGCCAACAGTAATTTCACTCCTGAGTCTCCTGGATGATTGTAGCTCAGGTCCAGCTCTCTCAGATGGGAGGGGTTGGAGCTCAGAGCTGATGTCAGAGAAGCACAGCCTTCCTCTGTGATCAGACAGCCTGACAGCCTGCAAACAAACAGAACAATACACCTCACATAATCTAAGAATACTCTAAGTGCAGGAGGGTCACTGCAGTAATAAAATACTTTCGGCTTCATTAACAATTTTTTTTTCGAGTAATAATTTAACATCCACTAATGTGCATCAAAAATCTAAAAACATTTTGGTAGCTTTTGGATTCCTCTGTGATATTTCAAGTTCCAACAACAGAGTGAGAGAAATAAACATCAGATAATCTATGCAGTCTTATGCAGGTTACGAGTTTATCCATGAATGTAAATGAGGTGTTTAGCAGCCAGTTGAACAGACTGATGAATCCTGACCTGAGTGTTTCCAGAGTACAGTGTGGACTCTCGAGTCCAGCAGATAACAGCTTCAGCCCAGAATCCTGCAGGTTGTTGTTACTCAGGTCCAGCTCTCTCAGACTAGAGGACTGGGAGCTGAGAACTGAGGACAGAGCTCCACAGCTTCTCTCTGAGAGGTTACAGCCACTCAGTCTGAAGATATAATAAAAAGGAAAACACAAGTAATGAGTTTTTTATCATCCCTGTTTAACAAGCAGTAGACTTTTTAAATTTGTATGAAAGTATCTCTGTACATACAGAACTTTGCTGGAGGCTTTGACCACTGGCAGCAGTCTCAGAAGAGCCTCATCTGAAGAGGAGTATTTCTTCAGATCAAATACGTCCAGAACTTTTTCTGTTGATAGTAAGATGAAGACCAGAGCTGACCACTGAGCAGGAGACAGTTTATCTGTGGAGAGACTTCCTGATCTCAGGTACTGTTGGATCTCCTCCACTAAAGAATGGTCATTTAGTTCATTCAAACAGTGGAACAGATTGATGCTTCTCTCTGGAGACAGAATATCGCTGATTTTCTTTTTGATGTACTGGACTGTTTCCTGATTGGTCTGTGAGCTACTATCTGTCTGTGTCAGCAGGCCTTGTAAGAGAGTCTGATTCCTCTGCAGTGAAAGGCCCAGGAGGAAGCGGAGGAACAAGTCCAGGTGTCCGTTTGGACTCTGTAGGGCCTTGTCCACAGCACTCTGGTAGAAGTGTGTCTCTGCGGATTTGTGTTTTCTTGTTTCAGATCTCTGTGCGGTTGTGTGTTCTCCTGACATCAGATTGACGCCAGAGTTGACGAATGTCAGATGGACATGAAGAGCAGCCAGAAACTCCTGAACACTCAGATGGACGAAGCAGAACACCTTCTCCTGGTACAGTCCTCTCTCCTCTTTAAAGATCTGTGTGAACACTCCTGAGTACACTGAGGCTGCTCTGATGTCTATATCACACTCTGTCAGGTCTGATTCATAGAAGATCAGGTTTCCTTTCTGCAGCTGCTCGAAAGCCAGTTTTCCCAGAGATGTGATCATCTTCTTGCTGTCTGGGCTCCAGTGTGCATCTGTCGTGGCTCCTCCATCATACCTGATGTTTTTCAGTTTGGACTGAACCACCAGGAAGTGGATGTACATCTCCGTCAGAGTCTTGGGCAGCTCTCCTTCCTCTCTAGTTTTCAACACATCATCCAGGACTGTAGCAGTGATCCAGCAGAAGACTGGGATGTGACACATGATGTGGAGGCTTTGTGATGTCTTGATGTGGGAGATGATTCTGTTGGCCTGCTCCTCATCTTTGAATCTCTTCCTGAAGTACTCCTCCTTCTGTGGGTCACTGAACCCTCTGATTTCTGTCACCATGTCAACACACTCAGGAGGGATCTGATTGGCTGCTGCAGGTCGTGTGGTTATCCAGAGGTGAGCAGAGGAAAGCAGATTTCCCCTGATGAGATTTGTCATCAGCACATCCAATGATGTGCACTCTGTAACATCAGTCAGGATCTCAGTGTTGCCGAAGTCCAGAGGAAGTCGACACTCGTCCAGACCGTCAAAGATGAACACAACCTGGAACTCTTCAAACCTGCAGATTCCTGCTTCTTTGGTTTCAGTAAAGAAGTGATGAATAAGTTCCACCAAGCTGAACTCTTTCTCTTTCAGCACATTCAGCTCTCTGAAAGTGAATGGAAACGTGAACTGTATGTCCTGGTTGTCTTTGTCTTCAGCCCAGTCCAGAGTGAACTTCTGTGTTAAGAAGGTTTTCCCAATGCCAGCCACTCCCTTTGTCATCACTGTTCTGACTGGTTCATCTCTTCCAGGACGGGGTCTAAAGATGTCTTCTTGTCTGATTGTTGTTTCTGGTCTGTCTTGTTTTCTGGACGCTGTTTCAATCTGTCTGACCTCATGTTCATCATTGACCTCTCCAGTCCCTCCCTCTGTGATGTAGAGCTCTGTGTAGATCTGATTCAGAAGTGTTGGGTTTCCTGCTTTAGCGATCCCCTCAAACACACACTGGAACTTCTCCTTCAGGTTAGATTTAAGGTGACACTGACAAATGCTTGCAGGACTTCCTGAATAAACACACAACAAATAAGTCAAAGTAAATGCTTTCTCAAAGAATGAATATTTGAATGTTTTCCTCCATTTCCTGAGACATTAGTAAACACCCCAACATGTTAGATCTTTAAAGAAATCCTCTTACTGCTCTGCAGATAATCAGCCAGCTTCTCCTGCTTCATTTTCCTCAAGAAGTGCTGTGTGATCTTCATGAATGCTTCTCTGCTGCTCCTCCTCTGCTCCTCCTCTTCACCATCCAACGCCTCCTCATCCTCCTCTAGACTCTCTAAGAATTCTGTGTGCGAACTCAGAACCTTCAGGATCTTCTTCAGCTCGTTCTTCACAAAGGTGATAATGGTTTCTTCTAGCAGCTGGAACAGAATAGTATATAACTGACAGTGAAATTAAAGTCATGGAGCCAAACATCAGACGCATGTTAGACAATCAACTGGTCTAAAAAGTTCTGCATGGAAAAAATTGTGAACACAAGATTTAAAGTAGTTGTTGTACATGTACAGACCATAAATATGGAGTCCAGGTGTGTTTGATGCTGCTGGGTAGACTGACCAAAGGGAACCTCTGAGCTCTCCTGGTAGATTCTGTGGAGAAATCATGAAGAATTAGCTCACATTATGTCTGTCCACACAGAGACAAATGCAAGGGAAATGTCCATGAACTGATATTCGGTTGTAAACAGTGTGTCCAATGCAGGGGCAGATCTGGAGAAATATTCATGGGGTGGCAAGAAGGAGGCAAGGTGGCAAATAGTATATATGCCAATTTAATGGCAAGCAATCACATGTATCAATATTTGCAGAGAAAAGCCCCCAAATGAAAATATTTTAACTCAAAAATATGACATTATTGTGGCACGTGAGTGCAGCTTTGTATAGAAATACCAAAAGTTGGCACTAGAAATCAATTAACTGTTTTATTTCTAAATCTGAAAACCAAAATTTTTCTGAGCAAATTTTGTCTGGGGCTAGTAGTCTTGAGTCTAGGCTAGCTATGGATGTCAAATCCAAAACAAGAGAAGTCACAAAGGAAAATATAAAATTCAAAAGCTTCTGCCCCAGACAGACTTTTTTGGCCAAAAATGGCTCCTTTAATAGTAAAGGTTGTAGACCCCTGCATAAGAGCATCATCTCTCACTGCATTCACTTGCACTCTTTACTTTCAGGATCGACAGCTCAGTCTGCAGCTGTTTGTAGCTTTCAGCTCAGTGTTTTGAACCAGGCAGTTTGCTTTAGTTCCAACAGCTCTCATCATTCCCTCCATTTAGCTCTCCCACCCTCACTGTAAATAGGTAAAGTGCCCTTGAGAAGGTACCCAGAACCTCCAGCTGCTCCAGCGGAGCTGCTCAGTGTGTGCTTGCATCAGACTGGTTGTACTGGGCTGCTCCCAGATTGTCATGCAGTAATGGCACTTTTCCATACACAGAGCTGGCCTGGCTTGACTCGGTTTGAGTCGGCTTGTCAGTGCAGCACGGCAGGGGTTTGCATTTCCATTACAACAGGGCTACTCACTTTAACATGTGTTTTTAATTGAAGATGAGCTTGATGAAGCCCGAGTCAAGTGGCTGTAAAGCAGTGGATAAACCGTTCATACACATCTCTGGGATAAACACACTGCTTCCTTAAATTCTTCACAATAAAAGTCCCTTGTTTCATTATTTAAGCGCTTATATTATGAAGCATCAGTTGTTGAAGTGGGTGAAGAAGAAAGTCAGGAGCAATAAACTGAAGATGGTGGGAGGAGATAGGGTTAAGAGGACAGGAGGTTGGGCAGTGGGAAGTGACCAAGTCTACCTCGTTGGGAGAGAGTGGGGACAAGGAAGTCAGAGTAGGAGATGAAAAAGATCTGTCAGAAGATGGGTGGGGAATGAGGACCACATTTCATCTATCTTTTTTGCAGTAGTTAATTTGGAGGAGTACTTGCAGATCCAAATATCTCAGATGCAGGTGCATAGGAAAATGTCACTTCAGTCTTGTGAAGAAAAGAAACACTCACTTCTCTTGCTCAGCATTACAGCTTATTGATAACACCAATGTTTTGGTCCCCCTGGACCTTAAACCAGAATAGTTAACAAAATCGCTTAGTGGAATGGAATCAAGGAGGGTGGAGAAGATAGAAAACAGTTTTGGGGGTTGGAGAAGGAAAATTTTATATTGAAAGACAGCCACAAAGCAGGTGAGGTTGGGCGAGCCTGATCAGGTGTCAGATTAGGGGGTCTACGCCCAATCATTTCTGTAACTTCCTGGAAACTGACACTCTGACATCACAGCCACCTCAATCAGTGATTGGTCAGTATTGTGGAGGGGAGAGAGTGGGCAGGGTTTGAACTTTGTCTTCACAGTTATTTTTGTCACTTTTCATGTGAACATCTGAAGTCAACTATGAATCTTTTAACAAAGACAACAACTAACTTTGTGTGATGGAGGACTTTTTTGAGTTTACAATTTTTACCTTCCAGAAGAAGACCGTCTAAAAAGAAGAGGAGACTCCTTTGACTCATCACTCTTCATGGACACGCAGCTGGATTCAAGTTCAGGTCCGGGAGAGTCCAGTGTGCGCTGCTGCTTTGGGCTTCAGCACAACACGCACAGAACTTTGTGTGAATAATGATGGTGGAGTGATTTGAGTGCTGAGCTCTAACATGGAGAAGTCAGAGACTACAATCTCACCTGTGAGCTTTGGCCTGGCTGTCATGTTCCCCGCACAGAGTGGTTTTAGAAGGAGGGACTCCCTCCTCTCTGTCCTCGCACCGATTCATAGAGTCCACACCTTCACACAAACACAACAACCTGCTGGGAGAGCTCACATGTTATTTCTCATCATTCCTCCTCACATGACAAAAACACAGTGTAGAAAACTTATCAAGCTTAGGGACAGCTCAGTCACCTCAGTGCTTAATACACACATCTGACAGTTTCCATGACAGAGCAGAATTGTTGTTGGGATTTGTTGGCTCTTTAGTCATTTGGATTATTTGAAGACCACGGGAATACATATCATTTAGCTTTTTCTTTGCCTTTTTTTAGGGACACAAAATTACTTCACTTCTATTTGATTTACTCTGAAAAGCTCTTCAACATGTTTTTATAGTCAACTCTTCCATAGACAAATCCAGCGACTGTTTTTTATGGTCCACCATCTTGCGGCGCTGCCATTGCAGCATTGGCACATCATGTCCGTTACTCTCTGTGTTTGCTGGTTGTGTCTAGAAGGGGAACCCCAAATTTGTGAGACTCACGATTTTTCATGGTTTCGGTCAAAATGTTCACTTTCACAAGATCTGGTCTGGGTTCTCTTCTTGACATCTAGACACCTTCTTGCATTTCATGCACTGAACATTTTAAACTAATCAATACATGAATCAAAGGTGTTTTGCTGTTGGACAGAGAAGATGCTACTTGTCCTCAGTGGTGAGGACAAATCAGAAACCTGCAGCCAGTAGGGGGTCAGATGGATCCACAGTGTATCAATACTACTGATTATAGGTCTTGTTTGGAACACTGATCCCATCAAAAGCTCAACAGTGGATCCATGTGATGTTTGAGGAGGTTGTAGGAACATGAACAGTCATCTTCATGCTGCACTCCCTGCCTCTCTAATACTGCTTTTTGCAGCCATCACCTTATTACTTCAGACAGTTCACACCACAAACACAAGAGTTATTTAGCTTTAAAAACCATTGTGTTTGAACCTGCAGGTGATGAAGTCAGAACCAGAGAACAGTCAAAAGAAATGTTTCATGTTTGGAACAATATTCTGGACAGACAGTTAGACTCTTGACTAAAACCACAAAATGTGACCATATTACTTCAATCTTAGCTTCACTTCACTGGCTCCTTATTCAGCTCAGATCAGACTTTAAAGGGATAGTTCAGTGTTTTTGAAGGGGGATGTATGAGGCAGTGATGTATTATCAGTGTCAGTATTACCTTCAGTAGATGGTGGTCAGCATGGTCCCAGTTAGTAGAAGATGAGAGAAGTCCTGGCACCAGAGCTCAGCATTGTACTGCTGCAGACATGGTCAACAGAAAAAACATTTTTAATAAGGCCTCCCTAAAAAATGAATGTCCATTCAAATGTATGCTAAATTTTAAATTTTTTCATTGTTTTAGTTTGCTGCAGACAGCCTCTTATTTTGGTACTTTTGGCATTTTCTCAACCATAGTCAACCAATTAGTGCTTATTCTTCAGTTAATTCAGACCTTTCAGTGGGTCGTTCTCAGTCTCTGTGAATCTGTTAATCCTTGAACTTAAAGTCTATATTTGTTCTACCAAAAGGAATAAAGTAATAACCTTTATAGTAACCACAGGATTTCTCTGACCTTCTGTTTTTGTTTCTGTTACCACATGCCTCCAGGCTGTGCCAGTTTCCCTTCCCCTTTCTGTCGAACTCTCTCTCTTTTTATTTCTCGGTTTGTGTGTGGTCAGATCTCCATGGTGGTGAGGAGGTCATATGGCACAGGTCGCAAGCCTGTCATTCCCCGCCCTCCTGGATCCACACTCGTCACATAATATTTTATAATGTACATGCATCAGAAATGTTTAAATTTGTATTTAATGTGATTTTGTTGTTTGTTTGTCTGACAGACATGTATTGTTTGTCTGTCTGTCCTGGGAGAGGGATCCCTCCTCTGTGGACCTCCCTGAGGCTTCCTCCATTTCCCCCTCATTAATAGAGGTTTGTTGGTAAGTTCTTCCTTACCTAATTCAAGGGTCTCGGGACAGAGGGTGTACAGAATGTAAAGCCGCAGAAGCAAATTGTGATTTGTGATGAATGAATGAATGAATGAATGAATTAATTTTTTACTATTGTGTCATGCACAATGTGCCCAGCCCAAACAGGCTTACAAGACACCATTATTAAACAAAACAGACTAAAAACCAGAGTAGCAACATAACTTATAATTAATGTTAAACAAATAACCCATCCAGACGCATCTTCCAAGCTTTAGAGACAAAATTAGCCAATTTATAAACATTAAAATTAAACAACCACTCCATTCTGCCATCATCAGACCACCAGAACATTTCTGGATTTTCTGGATCTGTGATATTGAGCTATATAAATAAAATGCAACTTGACTTAAGTCAAAAATATTCAACAGGAGCTTGTGAATGGTTGATTCAGATCATAGATCCAGACACTCCTCTTCCTTAGATGATATTAAATGAGCTGCTTTTAGTAACAAACAGGATGGATAACAGTTTTCCTGCCCTGCTGATACTTGCTATCACATGAAAACTACACGTTTGAGGTACTTGTACTTTACTTGACTACTTTCTTTTCATGCTACGTTACACTTCTACTGCGCTACATTAATCTGACAGGTATGATTACTGGTCAATTAACAGATGAAGCTTTTTACACAGAAAACATAATGAGACTTTATAAAATGTGATGCTTTGTTGTTGACTAAACTACCCGACAGTAATTACAAGTAGAGCTGAAACACTTAGAACCTTGATTCTCAAACTGTCATACTAGAACCACTGGTGGTACTTAAGCTCTCTTTAGGAATCTCCTACATTTTTTAAATGAAATAAATTAATTTAAAGAGATCAATGAAATGCAATTTAATATTGTGATGTGATATTTTTGTTTCAATATCAGCCTGCCACATAGTCATGTTCATGCACACAGCACGTAGACGTCATCCATGATTGGTTATGAGCTAAACTGTGATGGCACAGGTAGTGTGGCCGACAACAGCCAACAAAAAATAATATAATGAATAAATCTGTCTCCTGCGTGTTCTGTCTAAATAGTGCACGTCTACACTCCTGTATTTTAACATAACGGTGATACTTGGAGAGACGAATATTTTCTGAGGTGTTGTGAAAAGATTGAGAAACATTGAATTGACAGAAAATTAACTCAACCATTTTGATCATTTTTCAAGTAAACGGACTAAATAGTTCATGTTTCCAGCTTCTCAAATATGATGATTTGTTGCTTTATAATAATAGTAATTTATCATGAATGATTTAGAGGTTTTGGCGGTTGGTCAGACACAACAAACACTATCACTTTGGGCTCTGGATGTTTGTAACAGGCAGTTTTCACAATTTTCTGAATATTTGCAAACAAAACAATAAATTGATAATTGAGAAAATGATCAGCAGATGAATAAAAATGATCATTATATCGTCCAACATAAAAGAGTTCAAATCAGCTCCACCTGGAACAGTAAAATGCTGCTCACACCTGAATGCAATTAGTGGTGGAAAGAACTGAAAATCTGTACTCAAGTACTCTTACTCTACTGTTACATTACTAAAATATTACTCTATTACAAGTAAAAGTACTGGTGTTATAAAAATACTTAGGTAAAAGAACAAAGTACTTGTCTCAAAAACCATATTAGTATTAGTTACTTTTTAAGCGTTAATGTTTTACTTGGTTAAATTCTCAGTACTGATTAATCGATCACTGATTAATCATTAACATCCTGACTCCAAACCTGTGCTGCTGCACAAGTTTTTCCTGCATATGTTCTGGTTTTCATTGGCCTGTTTGCGCTCAGACCACCTGATTGGTTAAAAAAAAATGCAGATGAAAGATTTGGATATTAATTCAACTTGTACTCAATTATGAATTTGAAAGTAACTAAGTAAATTACATGTTGTGATGAATACTTAAGTACAAGTAAAAGTACAGACTTCAAAATCTACTCATTAAAGTACCCCCAAAAAACCTACTTGATTACAGTAACTTGAGCATAATTATTTAATGATATAATAAATCATATAGTATAACACTAGTTTCCAGAACTATAGCCATCTAATCAAAGTCTACAGGAGGACAGACTCGTCCCTGAGGCCTCTGGTTACTGGGCGAGCGTCAGTCCTCACATTTGGATCATATATACGTATATACACAGGCCCAACCCTCAACACATGGGAGCTTTGAAGCTGCTGCATCCTGGGGAAGTTATCCTTTATGTTTTCAACACCCAGAGGACAGAGAGTCTTGTCAGTTACACTCTCTTAATCCCTTAATCTTAGACTCAAACTATTTTACAAAATGCTGATCCTACACAGCTTAAATGATCTACAAGATATCTACCATCTCTATAACCTGACTGAGGTAGACAGACAGTTCTCAAGAAGTCTTATCTCTATACAGTTCTAAAACAGATGTCATACTTTTCTAATGCTTATAACATAGTGAGGGTCTCTGCCACTGACAAGGTTACTCACCCACAGGATGCTGTTATCCTCATAGTCGGCTTTCACACCAAAGGAAAATGTAGAAAAAGAAGCAGCCTCAGTTATCTGCCTTTCCTTAAAAAAACGCTATTTTTTTATGCCAAAAATGAAAGAAGTCAAATAAAGTAAGCAGTTCAGTAAAACACGACCATCCTGTTCCTCTCTCTCTTCTGCCTCTTATAGAGGAACTGAGACTGTTGCAGCACATTTACATCACTGACACACAGTGGTGGAATAAAACTCAGTACATTTACTCATGTATTGTACTTAAGTACACATTTGAGGAACTTGTACTCCACTACATTTCAGAGACAAATACTGTACTTTTAACTCTGCTATATTTGTCTGACAGCTTTAGTTACAAGTTACTTTTCATATTACAATTTTTCATACCCTACTTGCTGAGTGAAAACCATGTATCTAAAGATGTGGATTTTGAATGTTTGTGATAGCATTGCTCTCAGTGAAACTCACATGAATAAAGACAGGTTTAAACAATGCAAAAATTATGAAAACAAAATAACAATAAAAGGAAAGTATATAATGATAAAATAATAATAAAATGATATTAATGCAAAATCAATCCTATATAATAGTAAAACACTGATATTAAACATTTTACTGCATGAGGACTACTTTTACTTTTCATACTTTAAGCACATTTTACTTATAATACTTGCATGTTTTTACTTAAGTAAAGTTTTGAATGCAGGACTTAATACTTGTAGTGGAGAATGTAATTATCACAGTGTGGTATTAGTACTTTTATTTAAATAAAGTATCTAAATACTTCTTCCAGCACTGTGAATGTGTATGTTTAAGTATTTTTTCTGGCTATTTTTGTATTATTCAGTAGTAGCAGTATTTGCAGGTTAGCCAGATAACTGGAATTCCATGTAGCTAACATTAGCAGTTGGTCCAACCTGTAACATTAAATATATCTTTAAATTAGATGTCAGTTCTTGGATGACGACAGCATTTTCACAGTTGAAGGCAGAACTGCTGTGATGCAGTTCCTCTTTAGTCATTTTAAGACAAAACAATGGTGAATATACTACCATGCAGTGTGCACACACTTCTCACGACACCACTCTGGTGACAGTGACTCAGCCAGTTCATTATTGTGACCACCAGTGAAAAAAAATGCTTCAGTGGGTGGAGATTTCACCATTATTTTGTCTTAAAATAACTCAAGAGGAACCACCTCATAGCAGTTATGTTCTGCCTTCAAAGAAGCTGTAATCTGATTATGTCTTTTTTTCTGTAACTGTAATTGAATATAGTTTCCTCTCATTGTATCCTGATAAATAATCCCATTATATGTAATCTGTGCCTCCCCAAGCCTGCAGAGGACTGAGAGCCTCAGCACATGGGTTAAAGATTCCACCAGTTGAGCCACAGGAGCCATAGCACTATCTTTCAGTGTGTTTATAGTCCCACCCTGTGCTGCCCTCCTCTTCTTCATCCTTCTCTTCTCCCTCCAAACAGCCCGACAGTCCTTTAAAACATCTTTTCTGGCTTGACGAATGGCTGGAGGTCCCTGACCTGCCACTTTGTGGTCACCAGGTACAACAGAGTGACAGCAGCTTCTCATCTGGACTTTGAATAACTGGAACATCTGGAACTACAGTTTCATCCATATGTAGATTCTGTCTCTTCTTCACTGGACATTTATCGTGGTGGCTGTGTTTTATTCTGAAATGATTCACAGGAAATGGAAGTATGCTGTTGTATACATATGTATTTGTATGCAGTTACTAATTCTGACCACTGGAGGGAGCTGGTCACTCTCATTTCTCCACCTTTATTGTCCTCTTCTTCACAAAACAAAATGCTTTAAGATAACAAAACTCACTTTTATAAACTTTTCTTTTTACTTGTGATTGTTTGTGTTTATACCTTAATTTTCTGTCTGTAACATTTTGGTGTTTGGTCTTGGGGGGGTTTAGTTGAATTTAAATGGAAAGAGTTCATTTAAAAGTATTCACAAAGAGCCACTGCATCCTGTCATCATGGGGTTGGGATGGTTCGTTTAAAAATGTATTCAGGTACAATTACTAATTACCTGTTAAAAAATGTAGTCAGTAACCTAATTCAAGTAGCACAATATTAGAGTAACATAACTTGATTACTTTCCATTACTTTTAGATGACCTCAATACTAAACATGACAAATGTTTTAAGCCTTATAATGTTTTCTGTTTGTTGTAGGTTTATTGTGTGGTCAGATATTCTGTCCTTTGTTATGAATGAATGCATGTTTAGATTAATTGTGGTAATATGCACATTTCAATGTTCTTCTGTGTAGCTAACATTAGCGGTTATTCAGTGTAGCTAACATCAGTGGTTGGCCTGTGTAGCTAATGTTAGCAGTTGCTCTGTTTAGTTAATGTTAGTAGTTGGTCTGTGGAGCTAAAATTAGCAGTTGGTTTGTGGAGCTAAGCTAGTGGCACTGAGCATGTTAGTAAATCATTCTTTATTTTAAATGTATTATAAAATTGGAATCGTGCTAATAATCCCAGTTTTTACAAAATGTAACTGTAATATACTGTAATTACATTTTTTTTTTCTGTGACTGTGATGGAATGATGGAAATAGTTACCAGTTACTTTTTTGTATCCTATTTATGTAATCCTGTTACATGTAATCTGTCACTGCCTCAGTATGTCCATAATATCAGAGGTGCACAGAAGTGACTGGACCAGATATGATGACATATTTTAAAGAGCCAATCATCAGTCCCAGTTTAACTCTGCTGTCCTGCATCCCAACTTTCACAAATCAGACTACAGTAGACTGAAATACAACAGTCTCCACAGTGAGGACGTCAGCAGGCGTCTGTCAGGTGCAGTCTGGGCAGAGTGAAGACCCTCTCCTCAGGCTCCCTCAGGGCGCTGTGGACCACCCGACACACGAACTTGGAGCCCTGGTCGTCCTTGTTGGGAGTGAGTTTGAGAAAAGTGAACATGGAGTAGAGGCCGTTGATGTTCAGGCTCGGTGGAGTGTTGAAGACGCCAGAGTCAACTGTCTCTCCGTCTTTAGTCCAAGACACTGACACGTCCTCAGGACAGAAGTCTTTGATGCACAGGTGCAGCGTGCACTCTTCATCCAGCAGAGGACACAGCGGCTCACAGTCAATGAACATCACATCTGGAGGAGATCCTGTTTAAACACACATGATGGATACATGTCATCAAACATATTATTATTATTATTATTGTAGTTATTATCATATGCAAAAATTATTGTATGCGCAACATTTTGGCATGAATAAATTCATGTTTAAGATGAATGTTGACATATTAATGGGGGAGGCTCTAACTCCTCCCCCAATTTTTCAGGGAGTTGAGAGGGATGAGGCTTATGGGAATTGCAGTTAGAAGGGGAGAAAGGTTACGGCAAACACAGTAGAATGGAATGAATATGATTTATGTAGGGAAATATATATACATACAAATATGTTCACTGACGCTGTCATGCTTACGTTTATTTCACTAAAATTCATCTTTTTTTTAATCAGTTGCCTCAACAGTTATTGTTAATAACTGATAAAAGTCTACATTAGGAGAGAGAGTGCAGGGACAGAGGGGTTGTTTAGTTTATTATTGTTCATTTATTCTTAAATGTATAAAATTAAATGTTAAATCTTAAATGTATGTATATGAAATATGTATAATTTATGAAATGTTTTGGTTTGCTTTAATTTTTTTAATTTTTAAAACAGTTTTGTTCCAAACAAGACTTCACAGCCTCAAAAAAATGTGTTTAAAGACTAACAACATCCACTCATAGCATAGCATTTTCAAAAACATGATTTAATCAGGTATAAAAAAGGATGAGCTCTACCCTAAGGACCCCTGTCTCACTTCCTGGTTTAAAAAATGCAGGAATACTGCTCAAGCACTGATAAACTTTATATTTTTCGACAAGTTAATTCAATAATATTTCTATCAGATGTGTCTCAGCCGTAACATGTCGACTCTGTAGTCCTTCTAAATCAAAGCTAAATAAGAATTGTGGTTTAAAAATGTGTATTTTGATTAACATTAAGAGAACTCTGAGACACTTTAAGAAACAAGATGGCTGCTCACTGTGACTATGATGTGAAATGAAAAAATATAACATAATTGCTGGAGTTGATGTCTACATTTAATAAAAAGTTAGATCACTCAGAGGTTGGCCTGTTAAAAGGTTTAATAGCCATGAGTTTGATCTTTTAAAATATATTTTCCAGCATAACTGAAGTTTAAAAATCAAAAACCCCTCAAGATACAGTTTTGTCCCAATTCTTAAGAATGGGGGGTGTAATCATGCAGGACCCGCCTTAGTTGATATTGTATTTTAATGATGCAAATTTTCTGACAAAACCAAGTGACATGCAGTGAACTTTGAACATTTCTCTAACATAATAAAAATGATAAATAATGGGGTGATGTTTTTGGATCTAAGGCTTGTTAGATGAAGTGATTTTACAAATGTAAAGTCACAGACTGACTCCAACATGACTCCAACATGCAGAAAACATTTGGTGCTGTTACCTTGAGTATTGATGTGGTAGAGGACGTCTCTGTAGTCCGGATCAGAGAAGCTGGAGTGGTAAACACGGCAGGTGTAGACGGCCGTCTCATCCTCTCTGGCCATGACCAGCTGGATCTTACTCCACACGCTGTAGAAGTGGTTGTGGTCGGAGAAAGGTCCAAAGTGTGTGACGGTGCGGACCTGCTCCCCGTCGTTCCTGAACCACTCCAGGTCTATGTCCTGGGGGTAGAAGTTCTCCACCCGACAGCAGAGAACCAGCAGCTTCTCCACCTTGGGGATCTGAGGGATGCTGGAGATCTGGAGGAACGACGGCTGCACTGGAGGTGTGTGAGTGTGTGTGTGTGTGTGTGTGTGGTGAGAGGAGAGGACAGTTGTGTTAAAGCAGAGTCATTCACAGGAGAGAATAATAACAAACAGAACATGTTCCTTCATATGTCCCATCTGCTGAAAATATTACGACTGAATCATTTCAGGTTCAATGTTTGATATGAGATTCTTAAGATTAAAATAGCAGCAAACAACTATTAGTGGAATAATGGCATCCCATGAAATCACTCTCCCTCTGTGTATTTTACAGATGAATACAGCGAAGTAACAGAAGTTAACAAGCCGCCATTGCTGCAGTGGAGTCTCCCTACAGTATGAGCGCGAATGAATGTGAGCCAACATATTTTCTACTTTTACACTTACTTTTTAGGCAACATTACTTTTGAGAACAATGTCGAGGACGTTGGGAAGAACCTGAGCAGTTCAGCTGCTCCAACAGTCGTGTCAAACTTCAACTTTGGAAAAACAACGCAACGCAAAATACACAATCCTTTACTCCATGCTGCAGAGCTGCAGACTCTAGAGATTCACTGAGTGTACAGAGGAGCACCATGTGTCACAGAGGATCAAAAATATTAACAGGAAGGAACTTTGTTCCTGAAAATCTTCAATACCTGATGAAGAATGTGAATTCATGTTTTTAATGTAATTATATGACACACAACTTCATCACTTGGCAGAGGTGGTCTGTGTTTTCTCTTCTTCATTATCCATTTTTGGCTGTTGTCACAAACTAACTAACTATGTAACATTTGAATAACATTAATAAAAGGAACTTTCACGAGTTGCTTAGGGCTGCTGTCAATCCAATTATCCATGATGTCACTATTACCAAGTAACAGCAGACACGGTGTCTAGAAGGGAACCCCAGATCCACAAGATCTCATCAGAACACAGTTTGACTGAAAACATGAAAAATCTTGCGAGAGAAATTTGGGGTTCCCCTCTAGACCCCACCAGCAGACACAGAGAGTGACGGACACAACATGCCACCGTAGTAATGGTGGTGCCACAAGATGGCGGATCAAACAAAGCGGTCGGCGGATTTGTCTATATTTTGACCTTCACTGTGCTTTGTTCTTGTCAACACAACTTTATTTATATAGCACATTTCAAACGATGAGCATAAAGTGTGATTAAAGATACTTTGTGCATGACAAAACATAAAGTAACATATAAGGTAAGAAAGTATTACATATATATAAACAAGTAGGATGTGATCAAACATACAAGATAAGAGGGTATTATTATTATCATCATCATTATTCTTAAAAAAGGGAGAAAACTGTTGTAGCAGCTTGTGTCCGTGTTAGTACATGTGAGTCCCTCCCTGTGAAACTGTTGCCTTTGGGGAGAGCGATATAACAGCTGTTTCTTTACACAACTACTACAGTGAATTCATTTTCAGAACTAGAAGAGGTCACTCAGTAGAGTGTAGATTCCTTCCAGGCAACAGATGGTGAAGCACCTACTGCAATACCACCACAACTGCCAGATCACTTGCGGCCCCTAGTGGCCAGTTAAGAAGAGTGAGAAGTCAGCTGTCAATGGGCATATAAAACAGAGCAGTCAGAAAACAGAATTACTGCCTCACAGTTGTTTGTCTCCACCAACCAGTCAAGTTACAGTTTACATCCATGTCTGTCCACACTCATATAATGTCTGTAGTGAAGACTTTGAAGGAATTTAATATGGAACTTATCAATATATTGACCTGTAACTGTGAAGGAATTTAATAAAAGCTATTAAGGGTTTTTTTCTGGAAAAATGGAAGTTCCCACTATACATGTGTGATTCCAGTGAATAATTTCCCGGTAGAGACATGCTGTCTTCACTTAGAGACTATTTTTACAGAGGAGGACAGAGGATTGATAGACAGCTGAAGATTTGTGAGGTGTTCTTGAGATACCACATCCACAGGAATTGGGATGACCTGAAAACATAATGCCTTCAGCCATAGAAACATAAAGGCATAAAAATCATGAAATCATTTTACGCTTTTTCAAGAATTCTCAATCACAGAGGTCTTTCAGCATACAGTCATAAACAGATAACACAGTGACATGAATATGTGTTGGAGCCTCAGTTACTCACCTTTCACCCGGACCGTAGCCTCTCTGGTGAAGCTCTTGCTCCTGTACTTCACCTCACACTGGTACTTGGTCATGTCTTCAGTGACAGTCAGACACACAGTCAGGACAGAGGTGTGGTGATTGCCATCAGACACGAGACAAGCCTGCTCGCTCAGATCCTCATCACCGAGCAGAGAAACTGACTCTGACTCGACCAGTGAGTCTGCACCGCCTCTTAATCGAAACCACCTCACTTCCAGCTCCCCCTGTCTCGCTCCTTGGATGGTGCATTTGAGTTTGGACGGCACCTGAGCGTATATGATGCCGGGCTGGCTGATTTCAGACACGCTTGGTGGAGCTGTGGGGACAGATAAATGCATGTTGTTGGACAATTTTACATTCCAATTTTGTTCAGCTGGATGTTAAGTAAGTGAAGAACCGCCATCATCAAAGAAAATGAGGTCCACACAGAAGCTTCTCTAGAGGATCACCTTCCTAAGACACTTTGTGCTGTTGTGTTCTTATTCTTGTTCAGGTCAGTGTAGCTGATCTGATTGCTCCACGTACTGATGACTAGTTTAAGCTGTAACACTGCAGCACATTTTATGTTTTACACATTAACCTCACTCTGCAAAGTAACCAGAAGATAAATGTATTTAATTTTTTCTCTCAGAAATGGGTTGAAGTAAGAAACAAACTCTTACAAAATGTATATATGCACAAGACACTCTTCATGAAAATCAAAATAGATACACAAGGCAGTTATATACATTGTCAACCTAGAAAGGACATTGAAAAGAGGTTAACTGCTGTTTGTTAAAGGGATAGTTCACCCAAAAATGAAAATTCAGTAATTATCTATTCACCCACATGAGGTGGTTTAGTTTTTTTTAGTCTCCGTCGGCATGAGGGTGAGTAGATAACTGGGGAAAAACCCTCCAATGCCTCCATAGTGCTTGTCTGGTGTAATCCAAGTCTCCTAAAGTCCCAGCATGCTGTTCACATACTGTCACACCACACACACCCAGTTCAGGCAGTGTGCATGTGAATGTGGCTCCAAGCTAAGAATCTACAGTGAAGATTCAGGATAAAAACATGGTGTAAATAACATTTTTTAGTCAACTTGGCATGTTGGGGCTTTAGGAGACTTGGATTATACCAGACTAGCAGTATGGAGGCATTTTATGTTTGTTTTGTTTTTTTGTTTGTTTGTTTTGTTTTCCAGTTGTTTTATTACATTTGAAAACTGGTCACCATTCACTTCCATTGTTTGGGAGATTCTGCAACTTTTCCTGTGAAACTCCAGCAGTGTTTTGTGGACTGAAAAAATAAAACTTCAATCGAAATGAGGGTGAGTAGATAATGACTGACTTTTCATTTGTCATTGTGTGAACTATCCCTTTAAAGGCAACAATCAGCCCAGTCTCCAGTCCATTTTTCTCTCTGAAACGTAACAATGCAATCTAATCTTATTTGGCCATATAACCGCAAAGAAGGAAGTGTACATCTACTAATGACTGTAAATAAAAATGAACAATGCCCTGGTGATGTCATTTGGAGCCAGATTCTGCACAGTAGTGACCAGCGTTTGAGTCGTGGTATCGAGTTCCCACCCTGAGAGCCGGTTGACTCAATCACAAGCAGAGCTCGGCTGTCAATCCTGGTATAAAACTGTTATTGTATCATCAAATAACTAAATAAAACCAAACTGATCACAGCAATGAACATTTGAACAAGCAACAGCATTATAAGAACTACTTAAAATGACAGGAACCATCTTTGGGAAAAATTTCACCAGGGGGCGACCAAGATGCTTTGGCTTCACTTTTGAGGAGCTGTGATTCTGCTCCTTTTTTAATAAATGTCGTTAGCACCTACTCATGGATGAGAGGTTTGTGATCGTGACAGCTCAGTAATGGCGAACTGTAACCTCTCAACCATGAGTTCATTCTGCGCAGTGATACAGTTGGCAGGTGTAGGTTGGTAGAGAGGAAATAGTTCCTATGTGAAACTGCTCACAACAAGGTCTCAGGATGATCTTGAGTAACCAGGTGATGATTTTTGGAGACATTGCTGTTGGATTTTTTAAAAATCTTTAGCCACTTTGAGCACCACAAGTCACCTAGTTCTATTATATTGGAGAGAAGACAGAAATGTCTAAGCCAATATCTCCAAAACTATCCAGATGGATAAATAGCACGACAGGTAAGAGGAAAATATGTGTTGTTTTTTTTATTTCACAAAAATAGATCTATAGTCTGTTTAAATAAAACAACATGCAGTTTGTTCACATACCTTTACAGAAATACCTGTAGAGAAGTAAAGTGCCTCCAATAACAGAGGTGACCAGCAGCAGACTGACGACACTGGTGACAGCCATCAGTGTGGCTGCACTGTAAGGAGGCTGTGATGGAGCTGCAGGGAAAAGGATTTGTGAGACCCTTTTAACATATACTGAATGTATAATAAAGTATCAATCAGAGATTAAAGGAGGACAGAAAGAAAAAATGTTCCACCTTGAACAGTTAGTGTGACAGATCTGTTGTAGGCCCTGCTGTAGGTCTGGTGCTCCACCTGGCACATGATGTGAATCTCTCCATCCTTCACTGCTGAGGAGTGCAGCGTGATGCCGCTGCGGATACTGTATGTACCGTCTGGATTGTGAACCGCCATTTCGGTGCACACACGGGAGAGGTGGCTCCCACCTGCGTGGACAGTGCGGGAGCCATTTTGGATGAGCCATGTCACCGTCAGTTTCTTCGGATAGTAACCTGTGATGTCACACTGTAGCGTCTTCTCCTCGCCCTCCGTCACCGCTGCCTTTTCTGGGAGCATCACCGCAGGCCGAGCTGGGGGAGAGGTCAAAAACAGTGTATTTGCTTACCAGATATTTCTGCATATTTCACAAGTTGGTGGAGACCCAAAAAGATGGAGAGTGAATATTAAATGCATTCATGCATGCATTCATTTGGTCGACAGAAACACAACTCCCCATATAAATAATCAGGAGTTAACACATTAGCCATAACAACTTTGTATGGTAACAATATGTCAGTACTGAGTTCAACACTCAAAGAAAAAATTAGGGAAAAGAAAAAAAACAAAACAATTAACACTGCTTGCAGTGGTATTCACTTTTGAGTCAATGCCTCTCTCTTAGCGTAAATACTGGAAATGGTCAACTCTGAAAGCTTCAGGGGGTTTGGTAGGTGGACTTTGTCACCTTTGGACAGAACCAAGCTAGCTGATTTCCCCCCTTTTTTCCAATCTGTGTGCTAAGCTAAGCTAACTAGCTGATAAGTGTGGTGTTTAACCTACATACATGAGACTGGTATCTTCTCTTCTAACGCTAACTCTTAGCATCAAGGCAAATGAGCAAATTTCCCAGAATACCCAAGTAAAAATTTTGATTTAGTTAAAAAAAACGGAAAAAAACAACTGGAGCTCTATAACACATTATAATAATATCATTAGGGCCTGAGCACTGACCAGTGTGAGGCAAACCCTAAACCCAACAGGAAGTCAGCCATTTTGAATTTACTGCAAAGGTTTGCTATTTCCATGTGGTGTTTTTTTTAACAAACTCCTCCTAAAGAATTACTCAGACTGACTTCAGATTGGGTTAGTGCGATATTAAGTCCTTCACAATGAAAAGCTGTTAAAAATTTCTCGTTTTAAACAGCGTCTGGTGTTGAACATTGAATTTTGATGTTCAGCATGAAACGGGACGGGGTTGAGTTTACATGGTCCAATCTGACCCAAACTTCATGTTGGATAAGAATCCCGACCTGAAACATCTACAATTAAGAGTCAAAGCCATTGCACCACCTACTGGAAACAGGAAATAAGCTTTGATTTAGATAAAGTTTTCATGGTCAGGTATACACTGGAACATAACATGTAATCAGTGGGTTTCCTCTAGCACCACATAGTGGACACATTAAGAAACAATTAACTCCTTTGTGCAGTGTCCAAAACATGAAAATTCACTGATGTGTCAACCAGCCTCCAGAAACAAGGAGGTGGTTTCAGTACATCCTGAGATACATTAATGTGCAAGGGCCCATTTTTTTTAACCCTCTGACAGAGTAGTATAGCAGTGCATGCTGAGTTAGTTTAAGTGACACAGATTACAGCAGAAACAGGAATACCCAGCACTTCCAGTGAGGTGGTCTCTGTGTGGACCACAGGTGTGATGATTCTGCAGGTGTACAGCCCCTCATCTCCCACAGTCACATTACGCAGCCGCAGGGATGCATCACTCCTCAGCAGTCGTTTTCTGTCCACCACTGAGCCATCTCTGTTCACATGCTCTCTACCATCCAAGAACATGTACACGATGCTCTTCTCTGCACGTTTATCCACCTTGTTCCACTCAATGGTGAGAGTGCTCCACTCCACCTGCCTGGGCACTTTATCAAACAGGCAGCTGAGAGTCACGTCTGCGCCCACCAAGACACTCAGATCCCTCATCGTGTCAGCGGAGGAACCTGGAAACACGAGAGTGTATGAGAGCGAAGACAAGTTGGCACAGAGAGGTGTCCTTTAAAATAATGAAACAATGCAACACAATGCTCAACACTTACCTCTAGAGTGCAGAATAATAACCATGAACTGAATCATAATTTTCATATCCATCAGCTTTGTTTGCGCTCATTCTCAGAACACGATGAAGTGAAAGTAAACGCAGCAGTTTCAGACGAGTGTGTTCGCAGAGTTCAAGCAGAGTCCCTGGAGTGGAGATCACGTGGTTGTTATGTCAGTGAAAGTGCAGAGTCGGGCTCGGCTGGTAAACATTCACCCGGCCGTTCATTATTTTATTACCTGTTAATTATGCTGTGTGTGTCGGTCTAATGCACCTCCTCCTGGACTCTGACCTGTGGCTCAAACCTCCTGCCTGCCACCCTGTAGAAAAACAACTCCAGGCTCTCACCAATAATCTGCCGGGACTCCCAGTAACACATTATGTATGCAGTAGTCATGAGATAACATGTCTATATACTATTGTGACCAGGATGAATCATCCACATTTTTCACACGTGTTGAACACTGTGACTCTCACTCATCTCTGCACATTTTCCTGTGGCCAATTTACAACCTACACCCACACATTAGCAAATCATTTCAGTCATACAAGTGAGTTTTGACAGATCAAGCTCAAACTAAGAGATGATGATTTATCGGCCTAGGTAGGCTATCTTATGAGGATGTGTATGTTACGTGCCACAGTGTGTGTACGTGTGTTGCTGAGCTCTCCTGTGCCCAGGTACTGCAGTGATTAGCAGCAGCTGCAGTCAATCAGCAATCAGGGCCTGGTGCTCAAAAGCAGGGAGACTGCAGCTGAACAGAGCCAGAGGACCATGTGGCAGACAGAGGTCTGCATGTCTGCAGTCTAGTCTTGCAGGGGCAGACTGTGGCACATGCTTTGCCAGCTCTTCCAGCTCGCCCAGCTAGCAAAGGCACTTGTGTTTGTGTATTCTGTGTCTTTCTAGCCTCCAGGGTTAGCAAAGACACTCGCTGATCGCCTCATGTGCTTTGTAAGCTTTTCCAGCTTACAAAGTCACTCGTTGTCTGTGTGTTTTTGTTAGCCACTCTGGCTAGCAAGGACACTCAATGTCTTTTGTCTCTGTGTTGTTTAATTTAGTAAGAATTATGTTTAATCTAGTAGGTTAAGTTAACCTTTAGATAGATTTGGTATGTATATATATTTTAAGTGGAAGGGCCATTACTACTATTGAAAGACACAGCGACATCCAGTGGATTTGTTCAGTATAACACACCTGAACAGAGAGGTACAGACGCTTTAATCACAGTGAGTTCAGTTCAACACCGTTTTCAGTAAGATATAATAACTCAGTGTGTTCTACCAAACAGCCGAGCAGAGTAGTCATCTTCTGACCTGAATTAGTCGGGGCAACATGCACTTACATAACTTATTAACCCTTAATTATTACCGTCTCTAACCTAGAGTGTGCTGATATCTGCAAAAATGGATGTGAGCTGCTGATGTTTGTCCTGCTAATGAGCATGTAGTCTGACTTTTGTGACATTTTTACATCAATATGTATAAACTGCTCCAAAGTATGCCAGTGTCATTACAAAGTCCATCTGATTTATTTTATTACAAACCATTTTTTATTTTATGATGTTTTTACTTTACATACAACAGTCTGTTTTGCACAATAAGAGCTTTGTAGTTATAACATGTTTTCAGAAACATAATATCCAGACAGGCTTCATCATCCAACCATGGACCTCTTCCTCCCTCTCAATCGAACCTCATCAAGTTTTTTAATGACTGCTGACGACTTCTTGGATGACGCTGCGTAGCTCTTCAGCAGCTTCTCAAACAGCGCCTCTGTGTTGGGGTGGGTGCTGAGGAAGGCCTTCTCCAGCACGTACAAGTCCACCCCCTTATCTTCCGGCAGAGCCGAGATGTAACTCAGTCCGAAGTCGATGAGCACCAGCTCGGGCTCCCCGTTCTCCGGGCCGAACCTCAGCAGCATGTTGGAGGTGGTCAGGTCTCCGTGGATGACATCCTCGTCGTGCATCTTGGCCAGGATCTGGCCCACCCTCTCAGCCAGTCGCTCCAGCTCCGGCTCCTTACAGGACTTAGACTGCTGGGCGGAGGCGATGTGGTCACGCACAGTCACAGAACCCACAATGTCCTCCAGGAAAATACAGTGGGAGCTGTAGTCCACAAAGTACACTACAGGACAGGATATACCTGAGGGAGAGAGAAGAGGAAGGAGAGTCTGATTCAACAAACTGTGTTTTGGGCTCTTGAGATACAAAAGCTACTCAGTAAAACTATAAGTCTACTATCAACGGATCATTTGATCCTATTTATGTCTTATTTTCAACAAATCTCACGAAAAGACCAAAACCAACAATATGCTGCTTCGTCTCTAAATACTGACTGACCAGCTGATCCTGTTTGTGGCTCTCAGCTGGAAGACCACTGGTTTCTAATGAGGATACAGAAGTCATATTGTGGTTATTTTGACTGAAATTGCAATATGAGATACAATTAGTGGAAATGCTCAGTTTTGTATGTTAGTTATCAAAAGGAGATCACACAGAATGGCCTAAATGTGTGTGATTTTGTCACAGAGATCCTGTAGTTTGGGGGATTTTGCGTTGTTTTTGTCCACTTTCCCAGAGTCAAAAACTAATAAATACCCTTGAACAGACCTTTTTTTTTTAATGTATTTGTTGTTGAGACAGAAGGTAGGGTTGTAAATTGTAAGTGACTTTCCTTAATCAATCATTGGTACATTTACTGATCAATTAATCATGAGATCATAAGAGAACATGTTCTCTGGCGGCATCATGAAACATATAAAGACATAAAAGCCTGCATATTAAAGACATATACATATATATCAGATAACATGTGGAGCGTGCTCATAAAAATGTTCTCTGTTGTACTTCAGATCGTTATGTGATACTAGATTGAATAAATTTTACTTGATTGACCAAATTCTTCATGGCTGATTAATCGATTGGCAATTAATTGTTATCATCTCTGGTGAGGAGTTGTTGAACAGATATATTAGGCTATACTGGCTCAATTGTTGTGTGTATGGAATCAAATAACATCATCTTTATCTTTAAATTGAGTGAAATTAAGCAAGTAAACTAAGGAAGGGTGAAGTGAGGCCCACAGTCTCAGACTTTGATTTTGAGTCCAATTTGTAGTCACATTTTCAAAACTCTAATCTCTGTTAGCACAACATCCATCTACAGTAGACGATTTACACAATTCATGTGGTTTCAAAGAATATGCTGTCAATCAAACACATTTATAGAATGCTTAAATTTTCTTTCTACGAGCTTACCCACAGCAAACATGGATCTTTCTTATCTTATTTGCAGCTGCTTGCACCCAGCATGTCAGAAATGAAAACCTAAATGTTCAAAATGTGTATTTTGGATCTTTTGTTGATTACTGGCAGCAATTCCCTGTTGCTGTAAAGCTTTTACAGCAGCAGTTCTGTCACTTTCTGGGTTTTTTCTCTACTGTATATTCTACAAGGTAGAGATGACTCATTTGCATTTAGATACTATGTTGGCAAAAATGCACACATTTGACACTCAGCTAAAAATGTAGTGTTTTACAATAAAAGGAATCTGATTGATAAAAACAGTGGATTTCATTTTGTATGCAGGTAGAAGTGAAACATGAAAAGTAATGGAGTGTTTTTAATGCCATTAACTATTTAAAGTGTTTGTGCTATGACTGGTTATATGATCTTCTTGAATAGAAAATGTGTTAAGAGTTTCTGATAGATTGATGTTTGATACATAGTGTATGTAGAGAAAAGGCTTTTTTGCATCATGAGATTTGGAGTTGGTATTTAATGAACAAGATGTGGTATTGAGTAGTTTTTGTTCCTTCCAGGCTCCATAGTGGAGCGCTCCCTTCTCACTGGGCACCCTCTAATGCAGTGGTTTTAAAATAAGGGTCTGGGGACCCCCAAGAGTCCACGACACTCTGCCAGGGAGTCTGTGATAAGTTTACAGATTCATTCATTTAAATTATCATGAAATTATAATTATTATTTTTACAAAAGCTTACAGGCAACAAATCATTTTTTAAATCTAAAATAGCACATAAGTTACGTTCTAATTTAACAGTTCATTAGTGTTTTATATTGTATATTATTCATATATCCTATTTTATATTGTATATTATTTAACACACTCTTGAAGCGTGTGTAAGTATGCTCTGGGTATTCTGTGTTGACATGGCATAAATATTTTTAATGTTTCCAATACAGTTCTCTCGTGTTGTTGTTCCTTCACATAACTCAGTGAAACAGTGAAAAAAAAGTCAAATTATACCGAGGAACAGACAGGAGGCGGTCCCTGGTGTAATGTCTATCATGTAAGGAGTCTTTGGCTGAGAAAATATTGAGAACCTCTTTTAATGTCACTGAATCTTACAGGGTCACAGATTTTGTTGCAATACCAGCACAGCTCGCAGTAAATAAGCACCAGTCTCGTGTCTAGGCTCACTGTATTCATTGATTAAGTAGCCTGTCCTGCTCTTGATTAAGTTCACTCAGACCTGCGGCCTGAGCTCCAGACCACCGAGGTGTCTGCTGTTTGTTTCTCGGTATAAACCCACCTGCTCTGCGGCAGCGCAGTATGGAGCGGACCTCCTGCACCGTCCTGCGGTGTGTCAGCTTCTCGTCCAGCAGCGGGTGTCTGTAACGTTTCGGGAACCTTTCCTTCACTACCGTCGGCTTTCCCAGAAACTGAGCCCGATACACGCGAGCTTCTGCTCCTTGTTTCAATAACTCTACTTTACTCAGGAACTCTGACACCGCCATGCTTTTCTCCTGGGCCATGTTTACTTCCGTCTTCTTCTACTGTCTGCCGTCCTGCTGCTTCCTGCTCTGCTCTCCTCAGGCTGCCACCTAGCGGACACTGCCGCTAATACACGACAGAAGGAAATTTCACTGACAGAGCTACATGAAGAGAAAGCTTTAGTATGTGTTCTTTTTGTCAAATCGTGCCAGAACATATGAATAAACTATTTTGGAAATTTTTCTGTACATTTATTTCCCAATTTACTGACTCCGAATTTTCGGTTACCTTTGACAATGTATTGTTTGGCTGTGTTACACATTCTTCAAAAAAGAAAAAAAGAAAAAATACTACTAAATCGACTAAATATTTATATTTAGTCGATCCTACATTCTGAAAATAAGAAAAGCATTAAAAAATTGAATTTATTTATCCTTTTAACATTTTAACAACATGAACTGATCAATGATTTCTGTCTACACTGATCCCCTGCCATTATTATTTTCTGTTGTTTATAAGTATCTATTATTTCTGTTTGCCAATGATTTTTTTTCAAAGCTTTAGTATTGGTACCATCAGTATTACTGCTTATATTTTACTATAGCACTACTACTACTGTATTCATTTGCAACTGTACATGTGCTAAACCAGAGGTTTTCAAAGTGGGAGGCAGGCCTCCCCAGGGGGGCTCCAAACAGTCTCAGAGAGGGCTCCATGAATGGAAGTGAAACAATATTACATTAGTTATGACATTAGTTATTAGAGTTCAGAGATACAGTTATGGGGAATTTGACTGTTTTTCTCAGAAACTAATGAACGCCTTTGAACACACCTTTCTGTATTTACTGTAGTCTGAAGTTGGAAGTTGAAGTTTCTATGGGATCAAATAACATAATCCCATGATCCCATTCACTAAAAGTTCCCAAACTTTTCCATGCAAACCCTCCATTACAGCAGCAAACAGCATTAGCTTATAGCTACAGGGCTCCTTTGACAAGATGTCTTTTTAAAAAAAACAAAGTCGACTGTTTTTTCAGGCTATGCAGGATCCTTTTTATTCAAGTGACGATGAAATTCAGACCGTTTAAAACACATTAAAAGCATTTAACTGAAGTAGTCACAGGAAATACAGTCAGTAATCTTAGCATTACTGCGATCATTCATTAAAAGAATGTTTGAAAGTGTGTGTGTGTGTGTGTGTGTGTGTGTGTGTGTGTGTGTGTGTGTGTGTGTGTGACCCTTGCATATAAAATAGGCTATTTCATTTATTTTGATCAATGTGATGAAGAGTAAAATTCTTTTGCTTGAACATGATTTGATCTCATGATTTAATGGCTTGTAGTCATTTCTTTTATTTAATCAACATTTTAGTTAACATGTTTCTAATCAGTCCTCCATTAGAGGGCATCTCTCTCTCCTTGTTTCTTTTTAAAGTAACAGGAGGAATATAACTGTCACAGTCTAATCTGAAAGATTTTTTGTCTTTGTGTTCTAAAATAACTGACTTGACCTTTTGTGCTTTATAATCATACTGAGTGCATGTATGTAAAACAGATCATGGCCTGGATGGATCAGTAACACTGGGTTTGAAATATTAATGTGTCACTACAAGGTTAATGGCCAAGAGTTTACTTGGTATTAGAGCTGAGGATGAAGAATTCTGTCCCCCTGTCCATAATTCTTAATGTTTGGCCTGCCTGTAAATGAAACTAAAACTGCTGACTGCTCCTTTATCTTTCCCCGCGCTGTGCTGCAGACTGTGGGCGGTGTGTCTGTCCTCTGTGGGACTTCTCTTCCTGGGAAAGTTTGCTAGTTGTCGGCCTCTGGCGTCAAAACTTCGCAAAGAAGTTTCTCCTGCTGCAATCTGACACTGGTGCCACGTCGCTTCACTTCTTCCTGAAGGACTCAAAGTTTCCCCTGCAGGAGCATCTCTGTTCATCCCGCCGCTATTCACGGTGAGTCCGTTTATCTTATAGACCAAAATCTGAGGTGTCTCCAGAGCTCCTGAGTAAAACTGTAACAAAGAGAGCGCTGGATCAGTCCGCGGCATCTGTCTGTCCCGTTAACAACAGCTTTACATTCCTGGACGGACAGACGCTCCGAGCCGATGAATAACGGACCTGTTCTACACGACAGGAACACTGATCTGGATCAGTAAACAGGCTGAGAAGAACATGGGAACTTAATCTGTCAGGCAATGAGACTAGTTTTATTTTCAACTAAAAGACAAAACTGCTGAGATAGACTCTAAGTGCATTTACTCAAGTACTGTACCATTCTGAAAAGACCTATTTCTATTTAATGTCACTTTATACTTTATACTGCTGGGCAATATATCGATATTATGTTGTATCGCGATCTGAGGCTAGATATCGTGATACATTTTCGATATCGTTATATTGTGATTTGGAATAAAAGTGTTGTTTTTCCTGGTTTTAAATGGATCGTTTTTAATGGGTAAAGACAAATAATAAAAAGCTAGAAAAGTCTGGTAAGTTCAGAAAATAACATCACTTTACTGTAATGCAGCCTGTAAAGGGATAGTTCACCCAAAAATGAAAATTCGGTCATTATCTACTCACCCTCATGCCGATCGAAGGCCGGGTTTATTTTGTTGGTCCACAAAACACAAGACACATTTGAGAACACCAGTCAAAGCAGTCAAACGTTTAAAAAAAACTGGAAAGAAACCATAAAATGGCTCCATACTGCTCGTCTGGTGTAATCCAAGTCTCCTAAAGTAACGACATGCTGTTTGCACACCGTCACAACACACACACCCAGTTCAGACAGTGTGCAAGCTAAAGATCTACAGTGAAGATTCAGGATAAAGTCGTGATGTAAATAACATTTTTTAAGTCAACTTGGCAGGTCGGGGCTTTAGGAGACTTGGATTATATCAGACCAGCAGTATGGAGGCATTTTATGTTTTTATTCTGTTTTTTGTTTTATTTATTTATTTATTATTCCAGCTTCTTAATCATGAATATTTTCTTGTTTCTTTAATCCTCCATGACAGTAAACTGAAAATCTTTGGGTTGTGGACAAAACAAGACATTTGAGGACTTCACCTTGGGTTTTGTGAAACACTGATTGACATTTTTCACCATTTTCTTACATTTTATAGACCAAACAACTAATCGATTAATTGAGAAAAGAATCAATCGATGAATCGACTATGAAAGTAATCGTCAGTTGCAGTCCTAATTCTGTGTCCATCCATGTATTGTTTTGTGATTTAAATATTCAAAGTGGGCTGAAACTCCAAGAAGTTCAGTTGGTACAGAAACACAAAATACAAATGAGGAATGTTCTCTAGAATTTCCCAGTGTACTAACCTCTCAATCTCGCCAAGTTTGTTCCTGTGTAACAACAGTTCTTTGAAATCTGATCTATGTTACTTCCTTATCATGTACATTCCTGCTGCTGCTCTGGCATTATCACGAGACCGGATTTTTGGTGTTAAGACTAAACAAGCAAACTGATTGCCACACAGCCCTGTGTTTTGTGGAGCTCATCTCAAGTGGATTCACTAATGAAATCATGGCAATCAACAAGATGGTTGTCACGGCGACAGGGCTGCAACAGGCTCTTGTGGGCTCCCTTGTCTTTTCTCTGAGCAGGACACAGGAGAGCACCACATAAACTGTTTTGGTTTTATTTCACAGGAGATGTCCTCTAAGAAATGAATCCAGCACAGCCTGACTGACATGTGCACGTAACAGGACAGAGGCAATGGGTAAGTTATTTTTTAAATGGGAGATTTTTCCACTGTAAAGCAGTTATTCAAGGAACGTTACCCTGCAACATGTTTACTTTACTCTGATGTGAAGTGAGATAAGTAACTGTGGGGCCTGTCTAAATTCAGTGCAGATACTTAAGTGTTACAGCTGCAGATTGCTGATGTTTTGTGCTTGAGTACACTTAGACCATCAAAGTTTATTAAAAATCATAAAACTGCTCAAATCAATCAATCAAATGTGCAATGAAATTTTAAGTCTCTGTCAGGTTTTACAAAAGGATCTGCAGTCTGTAAGGAACTAGGTCTAAATGTCATTTTTGCACATCTGAATGGAAGACAGGCTAATCTTCATCAGCAGTGAGATTCAGCAGCTCACACTTGGATTTCAGTCCGAGCATTTGCATTTCTGACAATAGAAACTGCACATCAAAGACTCCCAGGTTACTGTGAGGAGCAGCTGCTGAGCAGTCGCAGTGATCAATGTGTTTAATTCATTATGAAACTAACTACAGTATCAGACACTGCACTAAAGGATCATCTACACTTGTCAGTTACACTGTCAACATCCAGACAGTATATTGTTTATGGCTCCAGCACAGTGCTATCTAACTTTTTTAAATCACAGCACCTGTTTTTTTTCTAAAAGCACAGAAATATTATCACAAAAATTTACTAAAGCACTTAAAGTAAAAGCACTTTTTATGCAGAATAGCCCATTTCATATATCGGATTGTTACTACTGATGCATTGGGGTGGAACTAATTTTTGACTTGTTTACACACCTGTTGTATCACTTTGACAGCCAGCAACAATGAACTGTCATGTCATTAGCTGCGACATAACAGAGGCTTTAATGGTGAATTTGATATTTCTTACTTGCATCTTCCACTTTTGATGCCAAACAATTTTGAAAAAATATCTAATTGCGATTATTTTGACTGATAATGCAATTGTGATGTGATTTGCAGTATTAGAGGTGATGATCGTTTTTACATCATTATTCTTATTTTGACTGAAAAAGTGTTAAAGGGATAGTTCACCCAAAAATGAAAATTCAGTCATTATCTACTCACCTTCATGCCGATTGAAGGTGCGTAGAAGGTTTAGTTTTTTTAGTCCATAAGACGCTGTTTCAGAGTTTCACACGAAAACAGTGCTGCAGAATCTCCCGAACAATGGAAATGAATGGTTTGAAAGTTTTCAAACATAAAAAAAAACAACTGAAGAGAAACATAATGTGATTTTTTTTAAGGAATCTGTACCAAAATGATTTTTTTTAAGTCTGTAGAATCTGATTTGTAGGACTGGACATCTTTTGACAAATATTTTACCTCCTGAAATTTGAAAATTGCAGAAAGCCTTATTGTGATTTTGATAAGTTTCAATTAACTGCTCAGCCCTACAAAACACACACATAAAAAATTTAAATTAACAAATACTGAGGCACTCTGAGCTGTCCTTGAATGAATTAAGGCACCCTGGGAGAGCCACAGAACCTATTTCAGAAACCACTGCTCAAGCATGTGTGACTCAACGCTGTCACAATCATAATGTCTTGAAGAAAAGAAAGAAACAGATTGAGTCTGTATTTCTTTCTTTGAATGGACATTTATGGAGCTGCAGATTTTTTGAGTCAGCATCTAGTGCGAAGTATTAATCCGGAGGTTCAGGTAAAAAACCCAAGAAGTTAAAACACTGACATAGAAATTAATAAATTCACAAGAGAGATTTTTTTGGTGTGTAAATGAATTTCTTTTTCCAAGAAAGGTTGAGTCGATGAGATCATTGAAAATGTTTCACCTCTTATCCAAGGGGCTTCTCCAGTTCTAAAGCCCCTTGAAGACTCTCCTTAGATGAGAGGTGAAGTCCAGCTGGTCTTGATTCAACCTTTCTTGGTGACCTGAGAACCTTCACAGAGATCTTGTATGTCTTCTGTCATGACTGTTCTTCTCAGAAGGTAAACCATCTCAATGTTTCCTTCCTCCTAGGGAGCTCCAGCCTCCTGTTGGCCAGTGTGGCATCCACTCTGGGAGGCCTGGTCTTTGGTTATGAGTTGGGCATCATCTCCGGTGCTTTGCTGCAGCTCAAGGCAGAGTTCAGACTCTCATGTGTCCAGCAGGAGGCTCTGGTTAGCTCTTTGCTGATCGGAGCCCTGCTGGCATCCATCGTGGGCGGCTGCTTGATCGACCACCAGGGACGCAGGAACTCCATCCTCCTCAGCAACGTCCTGATCCTGACTGGCAGCCTGGTCCTGCTCATCAGTTCCTACTTTGCACTGGTGGTGGGCAGGATCACAGTGGGCTTTGCCATGTGTATATCCTCCATGTCCTGCTGCATCTTTGTGTCCGAGATGGTTACCCCCGACCGCAGGGGCTTCCTGGTAACACTGTACGAAGCTGGGATCACTGTGGGCATCCTGGCAGCTTATGCCATGAACTACATCCTGTCTGATTGTCAAAGAGGGTGGAAGTGGATGTTTGGATTAGCTGTAGTACCGACTTTGATTCAGCTGGTCTCTGTCTGGTTTCTTCCATCCAGTGCTAAGGAATCGTTAAGCCAAACACGAACTTTTCAAACTGAAAGAGGCCTCATGAGCACCATCAGAAACCAAGAAGCAGACGACTCAAAGTTCAGCTCCAGCTCAGAGAACAAGAACGTTCAGTACAACAGCTTGTACCTTTTCCAGCGTAAAGACAACATGAGGACTCGGACTGTCATCGGCCTTGGGTTGGTGCTCTTTCAGCAGTTCACGGGCCAGCCGAACGTCCTCTTCTACGCCTCCACCATCTTCCACTCGGTGGGGTTTCAGAGCAATGCCTCGGCAGTGCTGGCATCCTTGGGCCTGGGGTTTGTCAAAGTGATCGCGACCCTGACCTCCATGGTGTTTTCGGACAGGGTGGGCAGGAGGCCTCTGCTCATCACCGGATGCTCTGTCATGGCGCTGTGTCTGATAACTATCGGACGCCTCAGTGGACATTCTATGATGAATGCTAAGAGGCCTTGTAATTCTGAGGACTTCAAGGTGAACAGAACAGATCTACCTCATTTAACTGGTGGTAATAAGTCAGTTTTTGACACATCTTTTGACAAGGGCCAAAGACTCCTTAATAACAACACACAAGGTGAAGAAGTACTACTTGATAAAGTCAGACAGAAGCCACCGGACAATCTTCTGGAATCTTCTCCTCACGTCCATGGCACAGTGGTGAACTGGATCATTCTCGTGTGCATGATGGCTGTTGTCAGTGCATACTCTGTTGGATTTGGACCAAGTTTGTATAACTACTACAAATTTCTGTTTTGTAGTTTATTTAAATATAACAATTTTTATTCTGAATTGTTCATTTAAATCTTCCCAAGGCAGTATGTATTAAAGGGACAGTTCACCCCAAGATCAAAAATACATATATTTCCTCTTACCTGTAGTGCTGTTTATCCTTCTAGGTTCTTTTGGTGTGAGTTACATCAGTCATAGAGATGCCTGCCTTCTCTCCAATATAAATATATATATGTGTATATGCTCAAAGTGCCAAAAAAAATATGTTTGAAAAACTCAACAGCAGTATCTCTTTCCAGAAATCATGACCTGGTTACTCATGCCATAGTCCACAGACCTTGATATGAGCAGTTTCATGTAGGAACTATTTTCTTTCTATGGAAATACACCCACCGACCTGCATCTACTCATGGACGGGAGGCTTGTGCTTGTCACAGCACAGCATGTAAACATTAACAGTGTCCTCCTCGGCTGAGCTGTAGCGAGAGCTGACCTCTCGCCCATGAGTATGTGCACGCTGCCTCCTGTGTAGTGACACAGTTTGCGCGTGTCGTTTGGTGGAGAGAAAATAGTTCCTACAAGAGTCTACTCACAACCGGGTCATGATTTCTGGAAAGAGACGTGCTGTTGAATACTGGTTTTCTGGGGCCGAAGCCGAGACCAGAATTACGGGGTAAAAAAATCCGAGATCGCTATATTGGCCAATATTCTTATACAGAATATAACATACGGAATATAGAATATAGACATAACCACACATTTTTTGCAATGATGCCTCAGAACTGGTTAACATTTGTGAAACAGATATGTAATGGAGGCAGGATATTTTACTGTTTAAAAATAAACTAGTCCAAAATGATTGGTCAACCAGTTTATCGGTCAGGCTCCGCTGTTAAGTTTTTCAAATGTTTCTTTGGCTCTTGGAGCAACACAGGCTGAGCGCCATCTAGTCAGTTCCATAATATTGGAGCAAAGACAGACATCTCCACAGCCAATATCCTGTAGCCCTACAGGACAGAGGAAAATATGTATTTCTTATTTTCCCTTTAAAATAAAACCATGCCCTCAACCTGAATGATAAGCGTTTGGAGCTTAATTTGGGTGCTTTTTGTCTTTGACCAGTGACCTGGCTTCTCCTGAGCGAAATATTTCCAGCTGCTATCAGAGGACGGGCGTTCGCGTTCACCAACTGCTTCAACTGGGCTGCCAACCTGTTGGTCACATTCACTTTCTTGAATTGTATCGGTGAGTTCCCGCACACACTGTTTCACAGCCAACATTTGACAAGTCTTCAGTAGGAGAGGTGCAAGTGTAACTAATTATATTAATGATGGCTCTGCTCATTTAACGTTTCCAAGCAAGACAGTGAGTCATAAAAAGCCACACGGAGTGCAGCTGAAGTGATTAATTACAACTGGTCTTTCAACTGATTGACAAATCAAAATGTTATGAGTAGTGAGCTGTGTTTAAGTCCTGTTCAACATGTCTGATTACCAACTCCAAAATCCAGCTTTGTGTGTTAGAGCGACATATTATCTCCTTTTAACGATTTAGCTGACGTGTTAATATTCAAAAGTCTAGTACTCGCTCTCCTTTTACCTCAGTTTTGGTCTCCACCACCTCCTGAGAAACATGTCTGGATCTTTAACGCCTAAATGCTCAACTATCTTCACCAGCATTTAGTGCTGGGAGGTGTACAGGGGCAGAGCTTTAGACCTTTTCATTTTCATAGCAGCCATTTTGGCATGAATTAAGGTTCAGTTCCATTCAGGTCAAACAGAGTCAAGGTGCTGCTGTTGTGCATATTGGCTGATTGGAAAGGCTCTGCTACAATAAATGGAACTGGACCTTAATTAATATTATTGATAACACCTATGTTTACCTTTCTATTTCATATCAATATAGCTGCTGTGAAAAAGGTCTATTTTGAAACAAAACAGTAGAATTGCAGGTTGTGAAAGCAAAGAAATCCACTGAAAGACATTAAAACATTTGTAAAGGTCCAGAGCTCCTCCAAAGGTCCAAACTCTTTTTACAGTCACATATTCTTGTGATCCATTGTTAATACTGTATAAAAATATTGGCTAGTGTAGCCGTAAATTGAATCACTTGCAAACTGCCAACTGTAAATGATGAATATGCGAGACACTGGATATGATAGGCAAAATCATTTAAATGACCAGTCCCAGTTGCGATTGTTGTAGAAATTTTAATCGGTGAGATCTTGAAATAAAGACTTGAGAAAGTTGTCTTTCTTGTAGTTTATTCTTAATAAAGAAGGTCAGACAATTATACAAAGTGCAAGCAGTCTGCAAAAGTGTGACACCGACAGGATACACCTTTCTTTATAGTTGGAACCGGGCCCGTTCGTTGTTGTGAGTTCCTCATTTGAGAAGGAAGCAGGCTGAATGGGTTCAAACCAGTTCTATGATTAGGTATAGCTAGACTGTTGAGGGGTGATATATGAATCAGAATAAGGACTTTGCATGAACCTATGCAAGCGAGTACAAAATGTAGACGTGAAGGTTATACAAGGGGCAGACTAACACAGTACAGGGGTCAGACTAACAAAGTTCCCAGCACACGATGTTGCGATTGCAACAATTCACGCAAATTCAGCCAATACCCATGAACTCTGTGCGATATTGCAATTTCGTCCAAACTCTGCAGCTTTTCCGCAAATTTGACCAATCATCCTGTGCCTCCTGTGAGTTCCACCAATCAATTTTTGCATCTATATTTTTTTTATTTTGCCATGGGTAATGAAAAGAACATATTTGTCACTGTTATCACTGCTCTGTCCACTTTTACTTTATAATTTTGTTATGTTTTGTTATAATTAAGTTTGAGCTCCAAAAAGAGTTTGCACTTCTACATTTACAAGTAAAACATATTTTGTTAAAATTTTTGTCATTCTGAGCCTTTATGGTAACGTTACTTAGAAGACTCAGAACAGAGTGCGGTTTTGTTCTCCCTGGAACAAGTTTAATGACTTACACACACACACACACACACACACAGAAAAAAATTGAAACTTGCATCACAATTTTTTAGAAAGCTGCCATGAAATCAGCCATTTCAGGCTCCAACAATCCCAAAAAAGGCCTGCAAAATCCTGGCGGGACTGAATACATAAACTATAAAAGCATTTTAATATCAACTCCATTATAATTCAGTTATGTTATAGTTATGTAATTATTTCCTAAGGAAATATGACTAGCAATTTGCAAATTGTCACTGTGGAGCAGAAACCTTGCATGTCCAAAACTTTTACTTTTCAGGAAATGAAAATAACCCTGTGTTTTTAAATTAACTGAATGCTGCTCAGTAAAAGTTTGTAGCTGTTTTTAATACTTTTAAATGATTAAATGTCTGTAAAATCAGACAGATATAAAGGTTGACCAATAGCATTGATTTATGGAAAAAAAAAAAAGTAAAGATACATTAAGCTACTTAAAGGAATAGTTCACCCAAAAATGAAAATTCAGTCATTATCTCCTCACCCTCATGCTGATTGAAGGTCAGGTTTAGTTTTTTAGTCCACAAAACACTGTTGGAGTTTCACAGGAAAACAGTGTTGTAGAATCTCCCAAACAATGGAAGTTAAAGGTGGCCAGTTTTCAAACACAATAAACAACAGAATAAAAACATAAAATGCCTCCATACTGCTCATCTGCTGTAAGTCTCCTAAAGCCCCAACATGCCAAGTTGACTATAAAAAATGTTATTTACACCATGTTTTCAGCCTGAATCTTCACTGTAGATCTTTAGCTTAGAGCCACGTTCACATGCACACTGTCTGAACTGTGTGTGTGTGTTGCGACTGTGAGCAAACAGCATGTTGGGGCTTTAGGAGACTTGGATTACACCAGACGAGCACTATGGAGGCATTTCATGTTTTCCAGTTGTTTTTTATGTTTGAAAACTGGTCATCATTCACTTCCATTGTTTGGGAGTTTCTGCAACACTGTTTTCCTGTGAAACTCCAGCAGTGTTTTGTGGACTAACAAACTAAACCTGACCTTCAATCAGTATGAGGGTGAGGAGATGATGACAGAATTTTCATTGTTGGGTGAACTATCACTTTAAAGAAGTTCACTAATATATCTGGAAGTTTGACATTTTGACACTCATGCACACCCACACAGGTGTCAAGTCTGACTGACTAGAGCAGACAAAAATTGGGTGGAGCTGTGCCGGGAGTTATTTGAGGTCACCACACTCACTGTAGCCTAATATTAGACTGTTAGGTGTTGGAATACATTACTTAATTTCTCACTGTGTACACTCCTGAGGGCCTAGAATAATTTTGCCAGATAACTTTTAGGGCTTGGGTTCATTGATAAATTCATTTTACTCCCAAAAAGAACGATGTTTGTATTTGCTGGCATGTTTTCCTGACTTAGTTACAAGAGAAGTGAGAGAGTGAACTGTGTTTTTAATCAACAGATGCGATCGGTCTGTCTGGGATGTTTCTGTTGTATGGGATGTGCGCTGTGGCGGCCGCAGCTTTCTTCTACTTCATGCTACCAGAGACCAAAGGGAAGACCCTGGAGGAGATAGACAAGGAGCTGCGCTCAAACAGGTAGTGATCCGACTGTATTTGTCTGATGAAACACACGTAATCTAATTAGGTGATTCACGCTGAGTCGCTGATGTGTTTACCCTTGGCCTTGTTTTACAGGTTTTACCACAGTGGGGACTGTTGGAGCTGGAGAAACACTTCCCCACAGTACCAGAGAGTGCACTGTCACGTTACACCTCAGGGTGATTAAACTGATATTAAA
>JAJHUR010098303.1:1099-29779 GCA_027495735.1 Lutjanus campechanus | reverse complement strand
GTAGCTTTAAGCCAGAGTTCATTTAAATTTTGAATGTGTGACTTTTACTTGTAAGAACATATTCCTTCACTGTGGTATTGCTACTTTGACTTAAGTAAATGATGCAGATTTTCTTTCAACACTGCCAGATACTGAGGCTGATATCTTTTTTTCACAGTGAGACAGTTAAAGCTGAACACAAACCACAGACTCTCAAAACTGACTTCTGCTCCACAACTCAGAAGGATTTCTGTGTCGAGGGATTTGTGCCTCTTACCCCTGAGACAACACAAGTAAGTACATATATATATATACAGTGTGCTCTGTGACATATACTTCATGTTTTTGTGCAAGCACATTAACAGTGGTGAGATCAAATATCCTCCTTGAGTCTAAAACAATTTATTGTTACAAGTGCCTCAAACACAAATTCTGTATTGAGACTGATATTGAGATTATGCCCAATGTGTTGCGTCAGTTAGTTATTTGGATGATTAATTTGTTTGTACATTTGCATAGGCGTGTGTTTTCATCTATTTTACATATAATTGTCTTTTCTGTTTCAAATTACTGAGCAATTTAAATGAAAGTAGACATCCACTATAGTGTGAACAGGCTTTTTCCTCCCTCCTGCCATTCACCATAATTGTAATAAACACCGTTAGCAACTGAGGATGATAAATGCCTCTTGAATGCATATTATAATATTGCCATTAGATTCCAGATTCAGTTGTAGGATAAACTGCTGAAATGATTAGTTAATTAATGCAAAGATCATTCTGATGGCAGACATTCTGACTTGTACAGTGGGAAAAGCACATGAGTAAGTAATAACATCACTGGCACCATTACATTTAGGTGTGATATTAACAATACCAGCATCACCAAGCAGGGTCAACGTAGTCTGGGACATTTTGAGCTGTCTGGCTTCACTAATGGTAATGGTAACTCTGGGTTTTATCAGTGCAGCTGTAGGCACATTCATGTGAAAGGGGCATAGTTCTTAATTACAAGCCAATCACAGGTAATATCATCAAAACCATGAGAGTGTGGTAATTCATATGACATGAGATGATACAACTAATGTTATCCTGAGCTGCTGCAGAGACGGAATAAGAGAAAAGCTGTCCACGCTGTCAGGGATCCTGTTCGAAATTCAAAACCGAGCGCAATTAAAGCTGGCGTGGACAGTTTATTTTTGGCATCATTGTGCAAAAGTCCCATAATAACCTTCAAGCATAATAAAATTAGACTTCTGCTCCTAATCTTGATCCTGTTTTCAGGCTTTAGAAAATCTAGGCCATGACTGGAGACTTTGGTCAATCACAGACCATTACGACAGGTGATTGTTGAGTCTCAATCTCAAAAAGTAAGTATTTGACAAGGTAGTGTTTGACACTCAACAATCAGCCATCTTTGAGCCACCAATCATCACCAATCAGGTATTGGTAATTTGATGACCTGGGACTGAGACTCAACAATCAACTGTCTTTCTCTAGAATCTCTTACAGCGCTTTTAATCAGCAGCTGTCAGCATGTATTAGGCTGTTTGTGTGGTGAACTGTAATCATCATTAGCCTGTTAGTATAAACTGCAACTTGTCTGATTGTTAGAAATCCTGTTTTTGTAACTTTATTGTAAACTCAATACTTACTTCTGTCTGGGTGAAGGTCCTGTTAAACCCAAAGTTTACTAGTTGACCTGCTTATATGATTGGAAAGGTGTGTTTAGACCAACAGCAAAGCAATTCATACTGTATATATTTTGCACCCCCAAACAGCCAATGTACCGACTGCAGATAAGGCTGTATTTTGTCATATGTAGCTGTAGTTATTTGTTTGTGTGCCTGTGTGGCAGCTCAGCCTCTGACTGGTTTCAAAACCTACAATTTTTTTCAGTGATTTTCCTCCACCTCCTCTGTTCTTTTTACTCTCATTACTCTCAACATAAACAAACAGAAGGGCAACAGACAATACAAGCAAACATAAAGAAGCCTCTGGGAAGACTACAGTAAAAAAAAGGCAAACAATGCAGATCACAAGTACATTATTCCTATTATTAGAGTCTATGTGTCTCAGTTCCTCTGAGACATAAAACATACAGTATGTCCTTGAAGACGGAATGCCACATAAAAATAACAGTTTCTCATTTTCTGTTGTATAAGAATTATGATTCTGGACTGTTTCAATTTTGATAAAACATCTAATTGAGATTTTTTTTGACTGATATTGCAATTGCAAATGATTTGTGATATTGGAAGGAATGCTTTTTATTAATTGCATTATTTTCATTTTCATTGAAAAGTATATGAATGTATAAGAATTATGGCGTGACTTTTGTGGGGATCTGTACCAAACAAAGATTTTTTTCTTAAATCTGTACAACATGTGTAGGCCTGGACATCTCTGCAGCATGACAGTATTTAATTTTTTTTAAAAATCACATATTTTACCTGAATAAACAAACCTTGCACCACTTGTGATTTAATAATTGCAGAAAGCCATATTGTGATTTTGGTAAAATTTTGATTAATTGCTCAGGCCTAGCTTGCACCCATTTGAAGAATAAGAATAAGAGTTACATGGACAAATGTAGCTGGTTTGTAGAAAACTTATCAATGACAATTCTGGTAATCCATAAATACTTTAAAATCATATATCGAGTGAAAATGTTTTCTGATTCCAGCTTAACTAAATTAAATCATTTTTGGGCTTTTAGACTTGTTAACTGACCTAAAAGCACTCACTTTGAGATCTGGGAAAAATGTTTTTCAATCTATGCACAAACAGTTAATCAATAACGAAAATCATTTTATGCTGATTGAATGCTTTAATGCCAATAGTCGTAAAATCTGTAACACTGCTTCTAACAAGGGAGCAGAAAGAAGATGAAACCCAGCATGACATTTACTCGACTCTGTGTTCTTGTTGTCTTGCTTCCAGATTCATGATTATAAAACTGACCAGGCGGTCACATTTTGGAGTGAAAATTGCCAGAGGATACAGGTATGTCCGATACATTTTTATGACATGACATAGCATTATGTCATGTTTTGTCATTTTTTTTGACTAAATACTAAAAACAAAAGTATGTGTTGATATATTTTCAGTTCTTTTTAAACACATAATATGGAAATTCTGCCACTAGGGATCTCTCAAAATTAAACTAATAACAAATGATGTGGTTTGATGGCATCATGATGTAGCATGGGATCATGGGAGTTGTTGTCTTCATTGTTAAATAATCACTAGAAATCATGTTCATGGAAGAGGTAGTGTATTTAAGTTTTATTCAAGTAAGGTTTCGTCACATTCACAGACTTCCTTCCTCACTCTGGTGTATCTAGTGTTTTTCTGGAAATGACTAACTAGTGACCAGCAGGAAATGCAGTTATCTTGAATAAGTGAGAGATTTTCCTGGTTTTTGGATGATGTAAATACACAACTTAACAAAACATATCACAAAGGTCTAGCATTTTTATACATTTTAATGCATTAAGTGATTTATTTATGGGCTGAAAGGAGTATATGACCTACCCAACTAGAAATTGCACAGAACGTTCTGAGAATATCCCTGCTGGTGTCGGCTTGTAACATTCCCAGAATGTTCCTGGACAGTCATGATGCAGAGGTCTTCAAAAGGTCGGAAGATGTTATTTGGCAGTTTTTCAGGGAACATTGAGGACATTGTAGGAACATTTAGGAGACTTTTATTACAGGACCCTCCCTCTCGGTTTCTACAGTATGCTCCCATAACATTTGGAGAACCATTAGTAACATTACAGGAACCTTTAGGGTACCAACCTATAATGTTCTTTTTCGTCCTATTTACGTCCGACCATATGGGGACCATATGGGAACGTTCTGTTTACGTCCCCAATGTCCTCTTTGTAATTTTGCTGTGTGACCGTAAAATAACCAAAATGGAACATCCCCCTAAAGTCAAATAGGGAACTGAAGCACATTCATAACTAAAGCAGAATGTTTTAGGAATGTCCCAAATGTTCTGTTCTCTAAATTCATCATCTTTTAGAGAATTTTTAGGGAACATTACAAAAGGTCGCAGGAAACGTTCCCCCTCCTCCATGAGTTTATCAGAGTACACTTCTATCTGTAGTCTGTCTGTACTTAGTGTCTTCTTTAAAAATAACATACTCCACTAATGGCACCTTATAATGTCAGAGGAGAATGCAGCAGCAACAACAACAGCAGCAGCTCTTAGAAGAGCTGCACATATCCACCTTGGTCAAGAGGAGGAGGACTCGGCATTCAAAGCTCTTCCTCCCTCTTATTTCCAGTCTGTTCTGTACAAAGTGTCCTTCTTCGTTATGTCCTCATGTCTCCCAAACAAACAACATGTACAGTAAGATTGAGGAATTGATTGATGATGGTTTAACATTATTTTTGTCTCGTTTTGTGTCACAGGGTGTGACCGCCGTGCAGACCCCGAAGGCACCTTTCAGGAAGTCGGCCCTGTTCAGCACACCCATCAGTGAGCGGCTGGATGAAATCGATCCCCCACCTGATAACTGAGACAGTATGTCAGATGATCCCATAACATCACTTCATTACCAGTTAATATTAAAGAGCTAATCCACTTTAATGTTTATTGTTATTCTCAACAACAGTGACCCCTCTGGTAATGAGCTGTCGTTGCCAAAGCTGAAAACAGGCACAAGGCAGCACTGAGGCTTTAAATAGCTACACTACATTTGTGTATAAAGATGTTTCTTCCAAAGCTGATGTTGGTCTGATAAAACACAGAGAGATGTACACTGACATTTGGATTTTAAACCTGCCAAACAAACCATCTCTGAACTTAATAAAACACACTAACAGGGTTCTGTGGATTTGCTGAGGAACATTTGCCCCCGTGCTTGGCCTCCTAAAAATAATTATTTACTGTATCTGTCAGTACTGTGTGTAACTCTGGTCAGTACTGACCAAAAGCATTAACGGTGACACACAGTGCAGACCGCAGCCAGTAAACAGCGAGTAAAGGAGAAGAAGAAATGTCGCTGCATTGCCCCTCATTCTTTCTAGCCTTGCTCCTCTTTTGGCCTTCCTCTGACATGAGGTGACTCACATTCACACATACTTCTTATGTTGCTGGAGTTTAGATTTCTGTGAGTACCATATGTCCTTTGTTGAGTCAAACTGCAAATATTAACCGCATCATTTCCAGCAAATAAACATTTTACGTGTAACATTATAACCACCTGTAAATGCTTTCACAAAGTGGTCACAGACCACCTGCGTAAGTGGAGTGGCAAAAGTGGGATTTATTAGCATGGAGCCTAAGTAGAAATGTAGTTTTTATTGTCACTATTAGTGTATCGACATCTGTGGCCGGTTGCACCAGCTGTTCCTAAGCTCAGATGCAATTTAGCTAGAAATGTGTGCCAAATAGAGATTTCTGCATCACTAGATTAAAACAGGTTGCATCACACAAAGTAGATCTTTTACCCGGTACTAAATATTTACACATACAAACTTCCAGGAACCAACTGACGAAACTAGCTTCCTACAAAAACAGATTGCATGACTGGAATGAGTGGAGGAGATAATATGGAGGACATATTTGGACATACAGATGGAAATGCTCTTTGAATAATGGTTTTAATGGGAGTTACAGTGTTACCTGTCAAACTATGATGAGTGACAGCAATGGTAACCTAAAAAAATAAGTAATGTTATTACATATAACAATTTCACCTAGAATCCAGAGAAAGGATTGCTGAAATGCGACTCTCTCCACCACCAGTACCATAACAGCACAGATAGATGCACTTCAAAATCCAAGTGGCAACTGGCTTGACTGTGTTTTTTGCACTTGACAGCTCACTTGACCACTGTGAGCTAAACTAAACATGCCACAGCCTGGCTGAGAGTGAGTTTGGGCTTTTAGGAAAAGGCCAAAGCTGACTGCTATAAAGAAAAGGGGGTGTGCTGGATTTATAACACAAGACAAAAGAGAAGATATAATCTTTTTTTTCTCGGTTATCTTGTTTCCATAATCACTGGAAGCCAAAATACGACTTGAACATAAAATTGTATCAAGTAATGACAATAAGATCTGTTAAGTAATGTAGAATTTCCACCTTTAGGCTAAACTACATCAATTCTAAAAGCAAGCTAGCTTTACAAAGGCTTGTCAGCTAAGATTGATATATTGCTTGTCCTCTTGAAACACTTTAAAGTTGTAAACCCTAATTGTGACTGTTTTGCAACTGACTAACACTACAGAAGTTTGCAACTAATTTGCTCAAGGAATTGACAATTCACAGTTGGTTTTAGTACAGAAGGCTGTGGTGTTTGGTGGGGCTCTCAAGCATATCAATTCTTCTCAGAGAACTAATCCACCTAAACATATATATGACTATGACCATTAGGCCTTTTACATCAACAGTAGTTAGAAATTCAGCACATGAGGATGAGGTTGGGGTGGTGAAGGTGTGCAGTGCAACAGAAGTTTCCTAGCGACTGATTTTAACATTGGTCTTTACTAGCTATGAAATTCCGTAACATTTAAAGCTGCAGTAGGCAGTTTATTTTTGGCAAAAATGTTCCATAATTACCTTTAAGCGTAATGTAATTCAACTGGTCTGAACTCGCCTCTTTTCTGGCTTTAGAAGTGACTTCCTGTCTCACTGCCTACCAAACCCCATTAACAGTTTGCTCAATGTAGCAGTTATAAACATTCCACTTTTCAACACTTCCACAAGATTATTCATGATTTCTTACGACTCATAAACAGACACTCAGCATTCAGCAAAAATTCAACATAAATTTGAAAACAGACAAACAAAAGGGGGACACAGCGGCTGTAGCGTTCAGGTGAGGGAATATTCCAACTTAATATGCTTCCTTGATCTCTAACTACACATTGTGGTGATTTTATTAGTTATTATAGTAAAAATATCACAGATTTGTCCTTTTATGGTGCAGCCTGGTTTAGTGAACTACTAATTTGAAACAAGCTAGTGGTTACTGAGAACTTGTGAAGGACTTTTCACGCAAACTTGGATTTACAAATGGCTGTCCATGTTGTAATCCTCCTCATGTAACACAATCCGTTTTTTCTTTAAAAGTAAGAGCAAATTCAACACTTTTCGTTTCCTCGCACTGTCTGGCCAGCCTGCTCAGTTTGTTTACAGGCTTCATTCATCTTTTTCTATCATTTCTCTGTTGCCTTTAGAAACCTCTAATTATTGCAATCGAGTGGTGCTGAAGAACAAAAAGCCACACTTTCCTCCTACACCGGGTAGATTTCTTGCCATTGTCCTTGAAGAAAATAACAAGAAAACCTATCAGGGCTCAGAAAATAGCTCGGAGAGAGCTCCTGCAGCTTTACAAAGACCTTTGCTCGCGGGCCTGTCACACGCAGATGCAAAACAATACGTTGTTTGGCATCACATGTTGCATGTGTGCTACAGATTCACATATGTGTTCTGTCAATCAGAGGACAATTCAAGATGCTGCTGAGCCTTTCTGAGCTTTCAGCAGGGATTAGTAGGCGGTAGCTATGGCGACAAGTAATTTTAGCTTATATTTATGCAGCTTTTCTCTCCAAACATTTCATTATCTCATGGGATGATGCAGGGAAACCAATTTGCCTCTGAAACACAAGGCCTCGCAGCAAATTTGTTCTCAAATGAAATGCAACACAGCAAATTTCATTTTGTTTAACTTCACTTGTGACTCTTTGGTTTTTGTTTTGTCTGTGTACCATTTTGGTTTTTTTTTGGGGGGGGGGGGGGGGTTCAGCCCTTAAACAAGATGTTGAGGGGAACTATGTCAGCTATGTTATAGATGGGGTTAAGTTCTCTGATATGAACCCTCAGATAACCCAGTGAGCACTGACTTGCAGGTCAAAAGATATTTTTTAGACTTAAAATGTTTTTTTTTGACAGCATTGAAGTGTCCATATCTCAAAGGCAGGTCCTGACTAGTCTCAGTTTGTGCCTCTCATGTATCACGGTTGCATTCCAGTCAGCATCTGCTTCACTGTTAAATAAGTTCTCTGTGACCTTTGAAAAAATCCTTAAGGCTTTAACAACACTTAATGCTGTTCTGAAGTTGTGACTCTGTTTCCTAATACAAACAGTTGATGGTGGCCAGACATGACGTACTGTAAGCCCTTGCTCTATTTGTACATCAAATGAAAATGGTGATATCATTCATTATATTTTTCTATATTAAAGTGATTGTTCATTATTTTATACTTTCAGACACATGACTGAGGGCCATTGTAGGTTGGGGCCAGGTGAGGGGGATCATATTTTTGAGGGGAAAAAAAATTCAAATTTTTTTCTTGTACATTTGTGACTTTAATTCAAGAATTTCTGCATTGTTCTTGCAAATTTCTTCTTCTTTCTTGTAAATGTTCCAACTTTAATGTGAGAAAGTATGAGTTTTTTTTTTCTCTGAATATTACCCCCCTCCCCTCGCTCCTTAGTTTTGAATTTTTCACACCTACAAAGGCTCTAATACGCAGTCATATTTTTCTTGTGTGGTACAAAAAGAGCCAGGAAATATTTCACCTCTGGTGAGTTGCCACTTAGCAAACTATTTTTTTTTTCTTTTGTGCAGTCTTTGTTAGAGTCTTTAAGAATCGTGGAATCTGAGTCCTTAGTATTCAATACACATTGAAATGCAGCTCTTGAAATGCCGTTGAAACAATAGTTGTATAGAGCAGAGTTGAGTTAAGTGGAGTTGAAGTCTGTGGTCACAAAGAAGATGAACACAAAAAAATAAATCAACAACGGTATATACAAAAAGATGCACATGTAACCTGGTGATCGAGAGATTGCTGACCATGTCATATAATAGGAATGTCATTGTGACGTATGAGACTGTCAGAATAAAATAACCATCTCAGAAAATATCGTGGTTTCAAGGCATCATGGTGTACAGATTACACAATTATTGTCAGTCAGCAGCAACTTGAAATATGTTTTTTATAATATAGTATAATTTGATACTGTAGATATGCAAATGGGCACTGTATGATAACTGTCAATGTTCATATCACCATATATTGTGGTACCATTATGTAATTAAAGTGCCCAAAATGCTCAAACAATCCATCCAGTTCTCAATCATCATGCCCCCTGTTTTAAGTTATGTAGATATATGTTCACCTGCAAATCACCAAATCAGTGTCTACTGGGAACTATTAACGTTTGATACTTATAAGCATGTTAGCACTGGCTCAAGAGACATGAAATCACCTAACAATTTAAAATATTCCAGTAATTTAAAGTGATTTTGAGAATTATTTCACTTATGCAGACTTTTTCTCTGCAGTATGCTCGGAGGCTTTGTACTTCAAGGTCTCGGCTGTGTGAAAAGGCAGAAAATAACACATGACAAGATGACAGGCAGCCTGGTCAGTTGAGGGGAGTTAGCGGGTCAGCGCGGGGTTCAGCAGAGACCTTCACTCCGCTCGCTGTGGCTCTAACAGGCGCCGGCGGTGTGTCACTGCGAGAAAGTGGGCGGTAATTACAGCCGTGCAGGAGGGGAAGATGGTCTCCTGCAGAGATGAAACGCACAAACACACACACACACACACACCAACACGGTGCCCATGCACCCGTTCCACAACTGATAATGAGCATCTAATGAGCGGTGACGTCATGACAACAAACACACAGCTGCCTGCTGCTGCCGGCTTCTCTCCATTCCTTCCCTTATCTGTCCACAACTGCTGGCAGTTAATTAGGCTCCAGATGCTTAATGCTCTGTTTCTCTATGGCACACTTGCTATGTTTTAAACAATAATCATATTATAGTGCTGGCTGTATCGTGAAATGTAAAGCGACAAGGCTAATAGAGGTCGGATAAACCTGAACTAATTGTCACGACTTGCAAAGGGAAAAGCGCAGAGCTGATATTTAATAGAAGATAAAAATAGAAAAAAAGTGCAGATTAATTTCAGCAAACATTCCCAAAAGGTTACACCAGGTAGAGTGCCCCCCCGCTGAACTGGCTGCTACTCTTGTGCATTAGCTCTGCGAGCACTTCCTGCCTTTTTAAATGTGCAATTCTAGCGGGACATCCAATATTTCGGGGGCACAGCACAAGGTCATTTATAAATTCTTTCTGGGTTAAACTTGGATGAAAACATTTGGGTGAGTCTTGGCGGGAGGATATGGCCCAGATATATTCAGAGAGGTCACATGTACAGCATGAGGACAAATTTTAAGTTATTAAAGGGATAGTTTGGATTTTTTTGAAGCAGCAGAAGTACCGGTGTAGGAAGCTAAGCAATGTGCTGCTGTGGACAGGGTCAGCAGCAAAACGCAAAATCAGAAATTTTACCTCATAGAACACAGTAGTTGCTGGTCTACCGCTGCCTTTATCAGTTTGTATTATTGTGTAACTTTGGTGAATCCAAACTAACCTTCTAAAACACCAATGCCACACAATGACGCAAACAAACTAACCAGTCGAGGCAGCAGTAGCCCAGCAACTCCCCTGTTCTACGAGGTAAAGTTGCTGATTTTGTCAGGGGTTTCCCATTGAAAAAGGCTGTCTGACAGCAAGGTAAAGCAGTGAAAATATTCTAAATGTAACACACTTAAACGGATATTGGCTGAAGTGTGTTTTGCTGCTGACCCTGTCCAGAGCAGTACATTGCTTAGCTTCCTACATCAGTACTCCTGCTGCTTCTCCAACCATCTACTGCAGGTAACACACTCACTATGGATAAGTACCTCATGCAACCTCACTTCAAATAATCCCAACTGTCCCTTTAGTGCATAAAGAACGGACTGATTAGTGCTCTTTTGTGCCTTTCTCATGTAACACCTATTGTGGATGTAAACATCAATAATTAACCACAAAAGCATAAAGACAGCCTGCTCCATAAATGGAAAAAGAGTGTTTTACTCAGTTTATTGAACAAAATATCTTACAGTATCTTGGATATACATATATACATATTATCTTGTACTGTGTAACACGGCTGCTGAACCCCTGCAGTGACATCAATTGTAACGCTGTGCCTCCAAACCTCGATGGATGTTTCAAGGAAATATTAATACATCATTGACTTCCAAACACATTATACAAATCTTAATATAGAAAGCACAAAAAATAAGAATTTATCAGTGAAAAGTACTCACTCTTAGGACAGAAAGGTTCTTCATACAAAAAACAACTTTTACAATATTTTTTCTATTTTTTTTTTTTGCAGTTACAGTATGCAGGTAATAAATATACCTGGAATTCCCTCTGTTTTTGTCGTGTGGTGTTGTTCTGTTTTCCTCTGCACGGAAATCACCAATAAGGACTTATTCTAGAACAAATAAAGTAGTGGCTCGGCCACCGGAGCTTCTGCTGTCGTCTCCACTGCTGCTGCCATTATCAGCAGGCCTCTCAGATAACATACACATCAGTCTTCTCCCCAAGAAGCCAATACGTTCTCATTTTGCCTTTGCCCTGGAAAAACACAGAAATCAATAGGTTCATCAATGGAGATGAAGCGGGGGAGGGGGTGGGGGTGGGGGGGTGATATCCTCTATTAGGCTGCCCTTCGTTTAAGGGTGACCCTGATGGTTACTGCAGCTCGGCTTACACCTCCACCTTTATCCACAAGTGAAGCATTACACATAATCAGAGGAAAATGAACCACATCATCATATACTGTTCATTTCAAAATGTCAACAAAATAACTCTGTTGTCAAGTGAAAACCTTGTTTCCCTTGTTCACAAGATAATCACACTCTGAAACTGTTAGTCCGTTAAGTGATTAGTAGATCATCAAATATTAATTGGCAATGACTAACCAACATTCTTTTGTTAAAGCTGATCAAAAGTGAGGGTGTGAAAAGAATATCTTTGGGTTTTGACTGTTAGTTGGACAAAACAAGGAATCTGAAGACATCACTTTGAACTCTAGGATATCAAGGACTTTTTAAAAAACTTTTCTGTCATTTTGTACACGGCCGTAGCCCCAACATCCAGATTTCCCCAGCACAACCCCACAGCCCCACTAAAAAATGTTACTATGCACAGAAAGCTCACATTCTATTTATTGATCTAACTGTTAAGTTAGATTTTGTGTATATTTTATGCCCCTAAACAATGATCTAAATGTTGTTGTTTTTTCTCCAAATTAAATCCACACATTTTCTTTTAATTTAACTTAATTAACTTCACTAAAATTCTTTTAACATATTAACTCTAGCGAATATCAGAATCAGCCTTTCCAGTTTTATGTCTGTAATTGCATAATATAATTTTTTAAAAATCTTGCAAAATGCATTACACAGCAGGATGTTAGTTTACAATTTAAAATGTGGAAATACCATGATACAAAAAAAACTTAATTCAGGTTTTTGTGTCCAGTGTGTAAGATTTAGGGGGATATATTGGCAGAATATGGCAGAAACAGAATATAATATTCATAAGTGTGTTTTCATGAGTGTATAATTGCCTGAAAATAAAAATCTGTGTGCTTTTGTTACCTTAGTCTAAGACATTTATATCTAAAGCAGGCACCATGTTTCTACAGTAGCCCAGAATGGACAAACCAAACACTGGTTCTAGATAAAGCCATTCACATATTTTCGCAAGTTTTGTGGCCACCATAGTTTCTCTCACATACTTGGAAGGGGAGAGTGAACTGAGCAGTATTCAGTTGGTTGCAATCTACAATCTCACTGCTAGATGCCACTAAATCCTACTTACTGGCCCTTTAAAGTTCACTGCTTTTCATGTGAATGTCCAAACAGTTTTGATGGTAAACGTAGTCAGTTGCAGTAAAACATTTCTCAGTTTGAGTGATAATGGCCAAGAAAGCTGAGTTCTACTGCTGCAAAAAGAACTCAGCTTTCTTGGTCAGTATAGCAGCACTGAGGAATTTATTGCTTTATTTGACTACATTTACCATCAACACTGACTGGACATCTACATTAAAAATAGTGAAAGTAGTGAAATTTCCCTCTATTTTCCTATTTACGAATGAACTTTCCATCATTTCTAGAACATATTGGAAACAAGGCAAACTGCACAGCAACAAATGTCAGTATTTCACCCTGTTGGCAGAATTTTCTGTCTGAGGCCAAATGAGTTGTACAGACGGATGTTTTTTTGCAGTGTGAGCGCATTTTATTTAGCGGTCGCAAACACTGCAATGCTTGCTCTTTTTCTGGTGTTTCAATCAATTTTTGAAAAAGCACAGGAGGGGTTCTTACCTTCATTTCTACGTCTCCTCGTAACTGGAGATCAAAGTAGCCAAACTCATCCAGCACTTCTTTGGTGGCCGAGGAAACGTGGATCTTTAAGGCTGCAAAACACATCAAGAGCACAACACAGCAGACTGAGCATTTTCACACTGTGAGTGACAATCCAACAATATTTAAATTACCACTACGCTGCTTTTATCTTCAGGACGAACAGCAGAGGAGTGAAACTGAGCAGCGAGACGAGCCGATGCATTCGGTCCGGTCAGACGCCGGCAGCTGAAATGCTAACGGTGATGAAAATCTGTACTGTTTTGTCCAATTAATGCACACAGTGCAGAGATGTGAGACGTGATTCCTGCCTGTGAGGCTTCAGGCAGCTCAGTTTATCGCTGGCTAAGGGCCCTTAGCTGTAAGTGCTATCAATTATTTACCAGTGGAGGCACAATACAGGAAGCGACTCAGTAGTTAATCAATACATCTGATGATTCGCTCGCAAAATATCCAACCACAGTTTCATAACACTAGTTCCTGTCAGTGCCAGTTAAGAACAGAAATGTCAGTGTAGAAAGGATTTGACTCAGCAGGTCAATATGTCTCATATTCAGCTCTGAAATCAGACATATAAAATGTTTCATTTAGCAGAGGTAGAAAAATGACTTCTCGGTAAAGATAGGATTGAATCACAGAGGAGGTTGTGTGGACTGAAGATTTAATAAACTGCTCAAATAAATGCTTATTTGCTCTCTATTGAGATCCCATTAAGTAACATTTGTTGTCCTTTTACTTGCAATAAACTTTATCAGAGATACAACATTAAGGTCCTTGGACTTTCATCAGGTAAAACTGATGGCAAAAGAGAAAAAGAGCTTTACCTGCTGAAGGTCCAAGTACAGAAACACTATCTGATAAAGTTTACTGCAAGTAAAAGACTGCAGGCACTGTCTCCTCTCTTGCCTATGGATATTTCCTCCTACGCATCTGTCTACAAGAAACTAAAGGTGTGTATGAGCCTTTACAGTCAAGATCCGAGTAACATTTGTTAAAACTTCTGAACTTCTGGAAGTGAGTGACTCTTTGGTAGGATGCAGCTCAGAGGTGAGAGCCATAGACAGGGTAGGGTAGACAGAAAGAAAAAAAGAAACGGGAATAACCTCTTTAGCTGCTATAGGTTTAAACCCTGAGTGTAAACCATATGTCATGTGCACAGAGATGGGCACACAAAATACATCAAAAAGTATCTGCAACAAATAATAAATACACATTACTAGAATTACAAACTAAAACAACTATATATAATACAGAGAAAAGTGATGACAATCTCAAACACCAACAATATACTGGAAGTCCTTATAAAGACTGAAAAATGGTAAATAATGAGGGCAATTTCATGAGCACATAAACTGGTATGAAACTGTGATCTGTGCAGAGACATCTGATATAAAGTCCAGCAGGCACCGCGGTCAAAAAATAGAACAAAAACAAGTGACAGTGACACTCACCCTCTCCGTTGGACTCCATTCGAGATGCCGTGTTGACAGTATCTCCAAACAAACAGTATCTGGGCATTTTCAAACCGACCACGCCGGCACAGACTGGACCTATAAAACACAAATTAAATATAGTCACATTTTACAGCAGACAAAAAAAAAATATATAAAAATAATATCTGGCATACTAGAAGCCGCTGTCATTGTGAAAATGTTTTTAAATAGGACAACAGAGGTGTGAGCGAATTAATATTGTGCTCTGAATGCTTTAAATTACTCTGACAATGCTAAGTACCAGCCTACGCACACTGGACCATTTCTGTTGCATGTCAAGTGTCTGGATAAGAACATAAACACTGCAGCCATGAGCCAGTACAGACTAAATACTGTGTCAGGAGCCTGCGTCAGATTAAATGCTGCAGACAGATCAAGATGAAACATCCAGAGTGTTTATGTCCAGTCAGTGTGTCGGTACCCGGAGGTGGGAAGTTACAAATCACGAGTGCTCTACACTTGTTCTGCACACAGTTGCCAATTTATTAGATATACCTAGCTAAAGCTAATAAAGGCTAATACAACAGTCCTGCAATAAATCCTACTGTCCTACCACTGGAACTTTTTTCCAGGGATAAGAGGAAGAAGGAACTCAGTATGTTTCCACCGCAGAGGTCAGGGTCTAATTTAATTACTAGGGATATTACTTAACCCCCTGAAAGTCCCTGCTCGGGGGGTAGTACTTTCCAAAAATATAGGAACTTTGGCGGTGGAGTTTGCAGTGCTGCACACCTGTGATTGATCAATTACTCACAGCTTTTTATCTAAGCTACCATTTTTAAAAATCTACAGCCACAAACCAATCTGTTTTCCGCTTAGTGTGCTTTGACACTTCAGCATGGAGTTACAGAAGAAAGCAGATGGCCTAGTAATGAAACTGTTGTATAGTCATGTGCAAAATGAAGTGTAAAAACAGCCGTCATTTTTTTGTACATCAGCGGACTGATTTGCGTAATCTTTGCGGGTCTTTAGACCGCAGTGGAAACATTGACAGCAACAGGCGAAAGGAACCCTTTATTTCTTTGAAAAGTTGTTCCTGGGACTAAAAGTTCCAGTACTTTGGGTGGAAACAGCTTAGCATGTAGAGGATTTACCGGGACGAGACTCTGGGGATTTTACAGCTTTATAGAGTCCTCATACGCAGACACTGTCACTGTAATCCAGTGCCAGTTAAATTACATACAGACGAATATAGGAAAGGGGATAGAGAGAGAGAGGGGATGACATGCAGCAAATTGAACCGGCAGCCGCTGCAGAAGACTAACAGCCTCAGTACATGGGGCACATGCTCTACCAACTGAGCTACAGGGGCGCCCCAACATTACTTTAATTGATTATGAGATTTCTGTGTGGCTGATTAGACTTCTGGAGCCAAATAGTAAAAGAAGACAGATCAGGCTGACTAATTTCAGTGGACGGAAAGTTGCATTTAGTCTACATTTACGCATACAATGCATACACCCCGCCGAATCAATCACAGGCAGGGCCCAGCTGTCAATCATGACATGAAACCACCTTTTCACAGCATAGCGTAGCAACTCACTAATTACAACATATCAGAAACATTAACACTTGATCAAATATCCGCGTGATAAGAACTACCTGAAATGACGGATCATTTCTTTAACGTTTCCTTTGATGTTTTAGCGGGCCCGTGTCCTGTCTGCTAACATGGAGGAGGCAGCGTTTATGACTTATACTGCTGCCAGCCACCAGGGGACTATCAAGAGGGTTTGGCTTCATTTTTGGGGAGCTGTCTCTTTTTTATACACAGTCAATGGTACAAGCATAATGGTTCCACCTTTGAGCTAGCACCGGAGGTAGTAACAGAACTGAATTGATGTCTATGTAAAAAAAGTGAACTGGCAGGACATTCAGTGGTGTTTCTGTTTTTTAAATTATGTACTTATTTCATGTATTTGTGAGCTGTATCTTAACAAAGAGCAAGAGAGAGAGACCAGCAGACACATATACTCAGACAGGAGAGAAGTCCCTACTCACAGGAAAACACAAAAAAGCTTTAGGTTAGAGGTCAGAGATGATCTATTCTACATGTTATTAGAAAGGAGGACCGCACTATACATCAACGTTGCTGTTTTGCACACTGGTCTGCTAGCAGCATTATTTTGTTCAGTGTAATAAGGCAAAGGCGGCGTGATGACAAGCCTTTGTTGCGGCAGTATTGAGCGATCTCTGTGCAGAAAGGGCTTGTACTTCCATGTGATGAAGCCAGAACTGAATAAGTTCTCATAATAACAATATTCAAGTAGTCTGGTTCAGACCTGCGAATCACTGCCTGTCATCTTGGGATTAGTTCAACGATTATAAAAGGTCTGGTGTTGTGCTTATTACCGGCTGTGTTCCCACCAGAAGCCAATCAATTGCTGATAGACACAAAGCAGGAGTAAGAATGAGATAGTCATCTTGCTCCGCCAGAAGGAGAAAAATAGCTAAATCAATATAAAATAGCAACATAAAAATGGACTCAAAAATGGGGACAAGCACAGATGAGATCGATGCAGCTGCACACGTTGTTGTAAGTGGACTCTTAAATCGACATTTTTGATTGTTGAGAAAACCGTTGAGTTTGCTGCTCCTAGCAACTGCAGCTTTTGTTAGTGGGAGAAATAAACTAACATTATCATGCCGCTATTGAAACGCCCTGTGTGTGAAATTCCCTGCATCTGCAAGAAAATAACTGATAGTGTTGACTCATCAGTGCTTTGGTCAAGGACACCTTGGCAGGACGGATAACAGACGTTCTGAGAGACCTTGCGCTTCCAGGTCACCTTGGTGCACACAGTTTCTGATCAGGGTGAGGGTTCACACTCACCTGTGTGTATACCTATCCTGAGTCTCAGCTGGTCGTTGGGTCTGTGTCGGATCTTGAATGTTTTGACCTGCTCTAACAACGCCAGCGACATCCCTGCGATCTCTCTGGCGTGCAGTTTTCCATTCCGCACAGGCAGCCCCGACACCACCATGTAGGCGTCGCCGATCGTCTCCACCTGAGGGATAAATTCAGATAATTTTGTCGTTTCTGTTTTGCCCAGGATTCCTAAATGCTCCAGAATGTTGTTTCAAGGTATCAAGCTATAAAATGCATGATCTCAAACATTTGAGTTGCACATTTCTTATACATAATTCTTGCATTAAGGGGATAGCTCAGATTATTTGAAGTGGGGTTGTGTGAGGTACTTATACATACTGTATTACCTACAGCAGACGTCCCCGGTTAGGAGAAGCAGTTCGGAAACTAAGCAATGAACTGCTGTGGACAGGGTCAGCAGCAAAACACATTTTAGCCACTTATAAAAAAGGTCCACCTTAAAAAAATCAATATCAGTCTAAGTGTAGACTATATTTAGCATACTTCAACGACTTGACCTTGCCTACAGACAGCCTTCTCCAGATGGGGACCCAGTGTTATATAAGCCAAATATTGCTGTCTCTAAACCAACCAGACCAGACCACTTCTGTGAATCCAAATCAACCTTTTGAAACACAGAAGTCACACAATAATATTAAACTAACTAATCAAGCAGTAGTTTGGCAATATTAATGATTTTGCCAGTGCAGTCTGGTAACAGTGTCTACACTCAGTCATTGTGGGGTTTAGATTAAAGAGCAGTGGAAACTTGGATGATCAACAAATGTCAGATAACTGGATGCAATCCCGCAGGTGACCCCCTCAGAAAGAGAGGAGGAGACAGGATAAGACTTAAGGCTGCTCCTGGATAGTGTCCGGTCAGGAAAAGGAAACAGACAAAATGTGTCTCAAGCTGGCCAAGCAATGAGAAACCACAGACTGTTCTGCCCGCACAGAGAGACCTGCTCCATAGCATCCTGGATCAGGCTGTTGCACCTGAGGGGCAGATTGCACTCGGAGCTGACAGGGCGCAACACCCATGACTCGGGCAGGACGACTGTGTGTTTACTGTGTTTATATTGATGATGCTTTGTGCTCAAACACAGTCAATGTTTTCCAGATGTCAGTTTTCTTTTTTTAAAGATTTTTTTGGGCTTTTTGCCTTTATTGTGATAGTGACAGCTGAAGAGTTGACAGGAAAGGGGGTAGAGAGAGGGGATGACACGCAGCAAATGAGCTGAAGGCAGGAGTCGAACCAGCGGCCACTGCAGAGGACTAACAGCCTTAGTACATGGGGCACATGCCCTACCAACTGAGCTTCAGGGGCTCCCCAGATGTCAAACTTTTTATGTGAAGATGTCGACCGGCACCATCTTGTTGCTGCTATTTACATTCAACCTGATGCAAATTCACCTGACCCTGTCCCCAGCAGTACATTAATTGCTCAGCTTTCTACTCTGGTACTCCTGCTGCTTCACCAAAAACTGGGAGCATGCCAACATCCATCCACTGTAGGTAATACACTGACTGTGGATAAGTACCTCATGCAACCACAATTCAAAAAATCAGAACTATCCCTTTAAAATCTATCACTGTAATTATTCACAATGAGTATCCTGACTTACCTTGTATACATCAAAGTTATCGATGATGGCATCAAAACAGGTGTACAGATCATTGAGCAATGTGACAACCTGTAGAGAGACAGAGGAGGTTTATGTATATAAAGTAAAGCAACAATACTGCAAGACCTAAGTACATAAGTACTGAAAATGTTTAGCTTAAAGTCTGGATGTCAGCTGAAAGAACTGTGGCTTAAATCAACAGTCTTAAAGTTTTTAAATCCAACATTGAGGCCAGTGTGTCTGCAAAACCTCACACTCTCCCACATTATCTGTGTTTGTCTGTCGCTGGACGATTGCCCGCTGAGGCTTACTGACAAACACATTTACAGGGTTATAAATCAAATTCACAGATGGAATATTACAAACACAATCTGTATTTAATTTACCAAAGTGCGGGGCGTAATAGTTGTGATGTAGCAGTAATGTCAGAGGTTGGCTATTTATTTTAAGACCAATTTATTATTTGGTTGTCATCTTTAAATGTTCATTTTTCGTAACTGCATCCGAACCTAAAATAAAAGCCAGCTGAGTCTTTATTTACAGTAGTCAGGACATTTTGTGCTGTACTTGTGAGTGGGCAGTGTTAAGTGAATGAGAACATTTAAACTGTGACGGACAGGGATCAGAACTGTGAGAAACGTTGGATCGTTTTTTCCGTACTCAATTTTTACAGCCACAGTCAGAACATAAAAAGGCTTATTATGATAGATTAAGACACATAAAAATCATTATTTTTCAACTGTTCAGGAACATTCAAAATATGAACACACCTGTAATGTAGATGCTAGAAAAACAACAGATTGCACTTTCTATAATGCATTATAAACATACTTCACTCATTCTTGAGAACTGGGATAAAGTTGATTATGAGAGGTTTTTGATTTTTACTCTTCGATTATGCTGGAAAAATATAATTTAAAAGGTAAAACCCTTGGATATTAAACCTTGTAACCGGCCAACCTTCTACTGATAAGATTTTTTATTAAATGTTGACTGACTGTCAACTCAGTCAGATTTTCCATCTGACTGAGTTGACAGTCAGTCAACATTTAATAAAAAATGACGTCTTACAGAGTTGACAAGATGTTACATTTTTTCATTTTACACCATAGTCATAGTGGATAGCCATTTTATTTTTTAAAGTTGCTATGAATTCTCTTTATGCTAATCAAAATACACATTTTTAAACCATAATTTTTGTTTAGCTTTGACGTAGAAGGGCTGCAGAGTTGACTAGGTACGATGTTCTTTCTAGTGGAAAGAAAGTAGCTGTGGTAGATTCTACAGCAGAAAGAAAGTTCCTACATGAAGCTGCTCACAACAAGGTCTGTGGATTTTCTTGAGTAACCGGGTCATGATTTTTGGAAAGAGACACTGGTTTTGAATTTTTTCAAATGTATTTTTTGGCACTTTGAGCACCACGAGCTGAGTGCAATTAAGTTCCATTATACTGAGAGAAGGCAGACATCTTTACAGCTGATATCTCCAAAAACGTGCAACTCACACCAAAACTATCTAGACAGAAAAACAGCACTACGGGCTGGGGAATTTTTTATTTATTTTTTTTATTTGGGGTGAACTGTCCCTTTAAATAAGGGTAATGGCAGGTACATCCCCCATCCCTATCCTTGGTGGGCTGTGCCTACCTTTTTTTTTTTATCAACGGTAAAAAATGTCAGGAGTTTTACAGCAAAATATGTAAATGGGGGGCAGTGGAAAAGAATGAGATGCTTGACAGGTATGTATATATCATACACATTTACATTTTGCTGGTAATATTTCCAGGATGAAAAAAGCATCTAACTGCAATATACTGTAACGTTGTCAAGTGCACAAGGAGGGCCACTACAATTACAGGTCAGCACATGGTGAAGTATTGACTGACTGGCTGACTGACGGTGTCACCTCCTCCACCTCCTCTGTGTTTTTGGGATGCGATTGTAAATCACATCATTCTTAACACTCGTTTCTGAGAATTGGGATAAAATCATATTACTCTTCAATTATGCCAGGAAATTACATTTTAAAAGATCAAACTCTTGGCTATTCTACTCTTGGCCAAACCTCCTAGTTTAATTTTTTATTAAATATTGACGTCTTACAGCCTTGACAATATTACTTTTTTTTTTTCACTTTAGCAGCATAGTCACAGTACCATTTTATTTTTTTTAAGTTGTAAGTGTCCGTTCTTGTGGTGATCCCCCTCCATCTGCAGGTGTCAGATTGTCCATCAACACCTCAGACCTTCTGCAGGGATGTGACATGATAATAATGCATTTGGTCTAGAAACCTCCCTTTGGCATTCAAGTGAGAGGGAGATATGTGGTGGCATAATGTGACTCAACTCTGCGTCAACACATTCTTCCATCTAACAACTGTACTATTTTGAGTTGCAGCCCGTGTGTGGGAACACACACTGTGGGAACTATGAGACACACTGTAGGTAGAGACCTGATACTGGTGAGCACTTTCATGCATGAACAGAGAGAGAGGATTCACTGTGAGTGTCAACACGAATAGTGATTTTTTCAAAGATTAGATGAGCTTGGTACAGAGGATGTTGAGGAAAGTCAGAAAAGGGGAACTTGTTCATTCAAATCATACAGAAACAGCGAGCAGCAGAGTGGGAATCGTTCATTGGAGGATTGCGGTGACTTGATTTCTGCGTACCTGTAGCGGTGTACTCTCTGCAGACATGGACGTGAAGCCCACAATGTCGCTGAAGTAAATGGTGACGCTGTCGAATGCTTCTGCCTGCACCGTCTCCCCTCGTTTTAGCTGCTCTGCTACTGAACTGCATGCAGAGAGAGACAAAATGTCAAAGAAGCAAAAAGAACAATCTTTAAAATAAAATAAACATAAGGTCAAACAAGCAACTGCAAGCACTGACATCCAGATTTTACTGATTTAACAGTATTAGTGCCAGAGGAGGGGGGGGGGGATGAGAGGAAGATGTTTTTTTATTGTGCATTTTGAGAATAAAGTTGAAATATGTGACTTTTTTTTATTCTTGACATTTCCACTTAATTTTCAAAATGAAAAAACAGCTTCCTCCTCATGATTTATTTTTTTCTTGCACCTGGCCCTAATACAGAAGGCTGGGTTTCAACTTTATTCTTGATGTTTTGACTTTATTCTCAATATACTGACTTTATCCTCAACATTAACTTTATTCTTGATATTTAGACTTTTTTCCCGACAATTTCATTCTAGACATTTCACAGTTATTCCTGATATTTTGACTTTATTCTTTCCCCTTATGTCTAGACAAAACTCCTAAAACTCTTCCATAAACTAAAACTCCAACTAAAAGATGTGTCCTTGGAGGACAACTACAGAGCGCCTGGCAGGTTCAATTATGTAAATGGATGTCAGTTTATCTTTGCCAATTCTGCTGTGTTCACATTAATTGTCTCCTCTCTAATCAAATAATACCAAAGGCAAAACTACTGTTGCAGAAGTCAGCTGGTGAGAAATGATATCCGTCTTTGTCTCAGGCCCTTCTCTGTCTGTCTGATGGCTTTGAACGAGAGAAGTTTCCTCAACAGGAAAAGAAGATAATGGGTGAGAAAGATTTGCTACTGTGGTGTTATCTAAGTACGCCTAAACTCACTATCATGTCTGTCTGTTCTGTCTTAATGAGCAGTCTGCCTGTCAGCTCTCACTGTTCCCTTTCATCTACAGTGAGATCTCACCACAGGGAAATGTGAATCTGTTAATAAAAAGTGGTGTTGGGAGGGATTTCCAGTCTTTAATTAATACAGGGATTTAACACAATCGACAAACTGTCTGGTTACGCTCAGTCTATTTGCTGGGTTAATTGGAGTTTTAAGCTTTTGCGTGGAAGGACAAAAGTGCAAGAGTGATTGTTATTTTTTCTTACTGCGGTAAAATTTGATAGAGGAGATTTTCGGCTTTCCTTTTCTCCTCCAGGTAGGCTTGTGTTCGCTCCTCCACCAGGTTCTCCAGGTTATTGGCGTACTGCTCCATCCTGGACAGCAGGTTGTTAAGAATGCTGGTGCTGCCCTCCCTGTGGAAAACACAAACAGAGTAGAATTAGGTATTATCCACACAAGCCAGTGAGGTCAGTGAAGAGCTCAGCTCTTCAATATTTATAGGATCATTCAGGTTTTATACAACCTGGGTCTTTTTTTTTGTGGTGTTGGCCATAATTCCTACCTGTAATAATAATAAGGCTTTAAAGATACATTTTTCACATACATCCACAACAACTGTTGTTATACTTGTTGATATACCCTTTTAAGTCGCTGGTTATCTGCACTCACGCGTCATCATGTAAATTGTAATTGCTTTGTGAATCAGCATCATCAATCAGATCTGTGGGACAAACAATCCATATTTTTCGTATGTATAAAAATAAAAATAAAACATCATTGTTCACGGTTGGAAACTACTGTTTATACTGTAAATGTCAAATCCTGTAAATGTCAGAAGTAGTCCAAGGATTGATACCTGTGGAACCTTTTGTCTCAACAAATTTAAAAACAACTGATGGAATCAGCACACTTGAGAGAAGAAGTAAGAAGGTGTTATTAGCATTTAATACATTGCGTGAAAAACAAGAAAGAACAGATTACTGGGGATGTAGTCCCAAGAGCAGGTGTAAGACTTCAGCTCTTTGATGACTATGATCCAGAACCATGGAATCTAAGGGGTATTCCAAACAAACCAAATGATATCAGTGACTTTAATAACGCCCCCACAGAGGTTAAGTACCTGGGACTCTCCCCAACAGTCATTAAGAAGTGAACTGAAGACGCCCCTTGGTTGAGAAGCCAAACTTTTCAAGGATCAACAACCAAGTACAGTCGCCCTTGATTCACCCTTTCTTGGATGACCTGGATGAATAAGAGTCTTCACACACATCTGGAACCCATAATGCAACCGCCAGCATCTTTTTTGTGAGACCTTCCCTACCTGGTAAATTCCCAGTTTTTTAACACAGCTTTCTGTTAAAGTATTTTCAGCCTCCTATCCCAGTCTGAGATAACAGTGATGACATCATCAGGATTATTTTCTCAGACTTGACAAAGCTCTTCCAGACCCACAGAAGACATTCATTATAAAACTGTTTTCACAGGGTAAGTAGTACTCACCGTGTCAAGTAAACAGAGCTTTAATTGTAAAATTGGAGTTCCCCTTTAATAGGTGAGCAGATTTGCAGTTTGGGACACAGGCCAGGCTCTCTCAGCTTTTGTAATTTAATGTAATAATTACAGGGGCTGCAGAGGTTAAATGGCAGTGTGCATGACTGAGGTAAAAAGCTAATCATTCAAAGGCTATGAGTGCTGTAGCTTTCTCTCCACCTCTAACCACTGGCAGCTCTGTCTGCGCCATTGTAAAACAGGTAAAACAGCGCAAATACATATTGCTGCAATGACATTTATGTTTGTTTTTGTATATTATTTGTTTGTACAGAGTATCTCTGACATATGATTGCACAGCAGCTGTTGTTGCCTTCCAACATGGAGGAAAGACAGACTCTCCAAACATTCTGCAAAAGGTCTCTATTTACGTCTCTACTGCTGTGATCGTAGCATTTCACATATATTTAATAATTATATAACATGTGTTGTGTAATATGTGTCTCAGGAGATTCCTACATTCATATGCTTACGCACACACACACACACACATGCATGTACACGCATTTACTCCGATGGAGCAAGACAGTGAGTCATCCACACCACCGTGGCGGCTAAAAGCATCAATGCCTGGCATCCTGCCACGTTTCTTGTGGGTCACCGATCCTACACACACCCACATGTTGTTTAAGTTTAAAGAACAAAACATCAGAGGGAGACATGAAAGACAGTGATGAGTATCAACGCACTGAATGCAATCACGCAGGCCGTGCACTGTTTACTGCACCCAGAATCACAGGCGTCCATATTTTCCCACCATTCATCCAAACTAATAGTAACGCTGGAAACGGAGAACCGTCTCTATGGTGAGTGTGATGCTAAAGAGACACAAAATAATCATTTCAGCTAGTGATTTGATCCTGCATCATGTTCTGAAACCACATTCTTCTTGTGTCTTCTGTGTTACCTCTACCATTTGTTTGTCTGTTGATCGAAGGCCATGGACCAGGGAACAACTGATACATTTTTGGTGTCAATACCGCCACCACCTGTCCATTTATAAGGCACTTTTTATTTGAATTTTCCAAACTTAAAGGTGCTTTCAGACCACACACTGTTACCAGCTATGAAACCAAGGTCCGCCATGTGACCATGCCAGCCACAGAACCTTGCGCTGAGGAAAACTATCCGGGAGCCATGAATCACCTGAGAAAAGTAACATCATCCTCAAAGGTCAATAAACAATGTGAGTAGCTGAAGTAGCTGTATTAATCACGTCATATACAAACACTTCCCTCTACTTTAGTCTGCGATCTGCACAAAACACAACTAGCCAAAGTCTCTGGATTTTGACCTCATGTTCCCTGTAGTTTGAGATCACAAAGTTATTTCCACAGAATTACTGGCACATTGAGCAATCAGCAAACAACACACACAAATAAAATCTTAAGTATCCTGCCAGACGCGATGGCATTTCACCTGTCTGACCCAACAGCTTGATAAATATAAATCAACTCATCTCATGAGTCTGGGTCACTTGCACAAAGCCAGACAGGAAATCTTGTCTGTCATCAGCCAGTCCGTATGATCGTCTATCACTGTGTATTTTGATGGAGATCTGGATCCAGACGCTGATTAAAAATTAAAAACATTCTCTACTATTTAAAACACAAATGCAGATGGCTGTGTAGCCTTGGCGGCGGTATGAGTACTCTGAGTGCTTTCTTGTTTACAAAGCGGCTAAACATGCGCTAGGAAGTTACATTCTTTTCAAATCTGTGGACAGATGTGGCAGTTGTTTCAGAAAAAAATATTTCATGACATGTAAAAAGGAGCATTTCAGTGCTAAACAGAACATGAAATAAATCCTTTTAGTGGTACAAGCTGTGATGGCAAACAGTGCGAGACTTGATGTGCGTGGCCGGGGAGAGGTCAGCTATTCATGGCCAGTGTGTCAGCTCCCTGTGTGTTCAACTGAAGCATTTACTGCTGAACACCCCTCTTCTTACCACGCCCTTCAAGCCCAAGCTCATACACACACACACCAAAAATAACAGCCAATCCATCACGTCATGTCAACAACATACATTTGCCTAATGAAAATAACCGGCAAACAGTGCATTAACGCACAGGCCTCTGTGGCGAGGGGCTTCGTACACATGAGGAGGCGCTTTGCATGCAGCTGTCAAGAGCATCCTTGAGTGCTTCTGAGGATGTCAATCATGTAGAGCTCTTTACTCCAAGCCACTGCAAATGGAAAGCTATACATCACCGGGCTCATCGGAGCTCACAGAGGAGAGAGGTCAGGCTGAGAAGAAAAACACACCAAGCACACAGATCCGTTAATAGATTCACCAAACCACCTGTTTTTAGGCCACTTCTCCACCAAACCAACACATGTGCATCTGTAGTGTTGTACAGCTGTCATGCTGGTTTTGTCTTTCAAAGAAAATTAAACACTTTTCACGTGGATGTCCAGTCAGTGTTGGTGTTCACTTCTGAAAAATCTGTTGTTCTTCCTGTATCCAGTGGGGTTAAAGAAGAACTACAGGCTATATCAGCCTGACTTCTTAGTCTCCGCCTCTGGGTAGCCAGGGGGCGTTCAAGACAAGTATGCAAGACAAGTATTTTTGTCACCTAATGCTATGTTTTGGCCAATGAAGTAATAGCATGGGCGTGGGTGTCAAGCTTGCCTGCAATGCATCCTGGTACATGTAGACATAGCTCTTGGGCAATATAGCACACACTGAGGAAATCATTGCTTAAATTGACTACATTTACGATCAACACTGATTGGACATCCACATGTGTGCTGAATTTTCCCTTTACAGGGTTGTACATTTTGGATTCATACTGAACACCTCTGCCAATCAATTTGAAAGGTAATTTGTATATGTATCTTCTAAGCAGTTACTGTATTTGTTGTTAATGTTTGATAATTATTATTGCATCTTAAAGGGATAGTTTGGATTATTTGAAGCGTGGTTGTATGAGGTACTTACTCACAGTCAGTGTATTACCTACAATAGATGACAATCGGCATGAGCCCAGTTTGGAGAAGCAGCATTTTACCCACTTAAAAAAAATCATCATCAGTTTAAGTGTACATTATATTTCAAATATTTTCATCACTTTACTTTGCCGTCAAACAGCCTTTTCAGATGGGAAACCGCTGTTGTATAAGCCAAATATCACTCTGTCCAAAGCAACCAGGCTCCTTTGGCAAAGACAGTTATTTTATCTCGCAGAACACAGGAGTCACTGCCTTGATCAGTTAGTTTATTTGTGTTATTGTGTGACTTTAGTGAATCTGAACTAACTTTTTAAAACACAGAATAACACAGTCAGTGGTAGATGATGAGGTAGATGAGCAACTCCCATGTTGTGTGAGGTAAAATCACTGTTTTTGTCAAAGGAGTCTAGTGCCTAGAGCGATATTTGGCTTATTTAACAACAGTTTCCCATCGGAAAAGGCTGTCTGAGAGCAAGGAAAAATGGTGAAAACATTCTATCATGGCTTACATTTAAACTAGTATTGATATATACTGATACGTATTTTTTTCAAGTAGTTAAAATATGTTTTGTTGCTGACACAGTCCAAAGCAGTACATTGCTTCACTTCCTACACTGTTACTCCTGATAACTTTACAAACTGGGGCCGTGCCGACCGTCATCTACTGTAGGTAATACACTCAAAGTACCCTACCTCTAATCCAAACAATCTCTTTATTAAATTTGAAGCATTTGTGTGCAGTAACTGTTTTCAAAACTTCTCCCTGATGGTGAGAAAAACGATGGTCTGACATCCACAAGTCAACAGCAAGCCTTTAATGCACAAATTGACAGTTAACAGTATCCTGCTCATCATCTCTTAGTGTGGACATTGTTTGTCCACAAGGTTCAAGGCTGAGCTGTCACTATACACTAAAGGAATGCACAAAGAAATGCAGCTTTGAAATTCATAACAATGTAGCCCATGAATGCAGTGGTCTTTGGCATCCAACTCTCAAGTCTCTTACATCAGAGCGGCCTTGAACTCACCAAAAAGGGCGTCTGATGCTTATAATAGGTGATGGTAAAGCACTTTGACGAAAAAATATAAAGGCGAGGGATTTTTCTCTGTGATGGATTACTTGTTTCAAGCACACAGCTTTGACGATCTGGCTACATATAGGGCCAGATCCACAAAGAATGGATTGCTCCCGCTAATAGCGCCATTGTTTGCTCAGAATTAGCGCACGCAATCTGCCCTGTTTTAGCGCCTGATCCTCAAAAGAATTTGCTCTAATCATATGCCGGCGCTAACACGCCCACAAAGTTTGGCAGCTGAGCGCTATTTGCGCCTCTGATTGCAATAAGCCGCGTGGCA
>JAJHUR010098302.1:0-14658 GCA_027495735.1 Lutjanus campechanus | reverse complement strand
CGCTGTCCTCTCCATACCTGCCTGGGCTGCTTCTACGGCTGCCGCACCAAGCACAAGGCCAACAAGGGTGAGGCTCTGTAACACCACGTTGTTGTTTTTTTTACTGTGGAGATTGTTTTACATTTATGGCTGCTTTTAATCGTGGGGCTCGAGTTCAATCCAGGGCGCAGTAATAGATCATAATCATCACTAGTTGTTAAAGTTTAAGAGTTGCTATTTTCATATTTATATTATAATATAAAGGCAGCTGACCTTTAATTGTTCTTTGCTGAACTGGAATTTTATCTGAGCTTTTATAAAAGCTGTGTGGGCTGGGCGTTTTTGAGTCAACTGTCCATTTTACTAACTGAAAAGGAAACGCACAATCCCTCATCAGCTAGGAACATAATGACATTTAAACGGTTTCAGTCAGAGTAGATCTGTTAAGTGTTAAAAAAAAGAAAAAGAAAGCTGCAACAATTAATCAACTATTAAATCCGTTTTAGCTATTTTTAAAGAAAGTAATGTCAAATTTCTCTGATCCAGCTTCTAAAATATGAAAATTCTGATATCTTTGCTCCTCTATTACAGTAAACTGATTATCTTTGTGCTGTTACATTTTTAAACCAAACAACTCAAGAATCACTGATTGTAGCCCTGAAGGAGATGTTTAATGTCCAGAAAAGTTTTTTAAAAAATGCAAAAATAAAGGTTCTGAATATTCTTTTTTTGCAATAACTAATAATATGAACCTCACAGATACAAGCATGAAATTTAAAGGTCAAAGTTAATTGAAGAAAATATGAATTTATTTGCAGAAAGTGGTCTTGTGTGCCTTCCAACTGCAGCCAGGCTACTTTTTCTAGAACCTTGAACTCCCTGAAAAGATATTCTCCTTTATTGCTTTTTTCTATTTAGGATACATGGCATTATGTCATTTAATGTGGTGACCATTAAAAACAAGGCAATAATGAAATAAGATCCAGCCATCTGTCATTAGTTTGTGCCAGATAGGACACTTCCCTCAAACAGTATAAGCCCAGATTTGTAGACTTTAAGGGAAAAATGCTAACTTGTGCTTCTGAGTGATGTGTATCTGTCTAATGTGCTGTTTCTCTCGCTCTCCGTACTGTAGGCAGGTTCATGCGTTGCCTACGCTGCCCTGTGGCGTACCACGTCGGTGACCTGTGTGTGGCTGCGGGCAGTGAGATGATCACCAACTCCGCCATCGTCTGCACCAACCACTTCAACGCCAAGAAGGGCTACAGCCACCACAGTCACGTCAACGTCAGCTGGTGCTTCGTCTGCTCCAAAGGTTTGCCCCTTTCTCCTCTAAGTGCTGTTGAGGAATTTATAAAAATATTGGTAACTGCGTCCTTGTTGGTAATTTAGTTCAATAATGGCTGTGTCTCAAAAATTAAACGAGTTATATCAAGTGCTAGATATCATTGGGTTCAAAACAACTTGGTGTGTGTGGAGAGGGTGGAGACTGTTTGCATAATCATGAATCCTTGAGTACTAAATTGAGGCAAGGTATTTAGCAAAAAACACATATCAGACACAATTTATTACTTCTTTCAGAGTCTTTTATATTGTTTAAACCATGTCTGGAGGTGAACTTTTAATGAAATAGCCCTGCAGAGAAATAATAATGAGAAGTTTAAGAAGTTTACACATGTTCTAGATCAGTGCTTCTCAACCCTGGTCCTCAAGTACCCCTGCCCTGCATGTTTTAGGTGTTTCCCTGCTCCAACACACCTGATTCAAATGATCAGGTCATTATCAGGCTTCTGTGGAGGCTTGATGGTGAGCTGATCACTTGAATCAGGTGTGTTGGAGCAGTGGTACTAGAGGACCAGGGTTGAGAAACACTGTTCTAGAGCAACAAAGTCTAGTCCAAAAATGACGAGAGGTACAAGAAGTAATGAGGAAATCAATTTGTCAAGGCCAGCTGCACTGCAGGGCGGTTGTGGAGCCGTTAATCACATATACTGCTGCTATTGAAAATCAGAGGAAACGCTGAACTACAGCAGTTCCTGAACATCAGTTTTCAGCTGAAATCACAGCTGGTTTTGCAGAGACTGAAATGTCAGCCACGGGTTCAGTGCTAAATAACTTCTGCACCATAACTTCTGCATAACCTCTGCACCAGTCCTCCTGTATCCACTCAGCTCAGCAACCAAAACACACAGGAGTGTGTGTGAGAGAGAGAGTGGGGGGTCTATTAACAAGTGTATACGTGGTAGTTTTCTGGGTTTCTAGTCAGACTAGTTTAGTTGTGTTTGTTTTTATCAACCATGTCCAGATGACTCAACTGTAATTAGTGTAAATTGTTCTCACATTTGTCTAAAAAGCCTCTAAGGTTTAATTTAATCTCTTGTTTCGTTGCAGGAGGGCGACTGCTGTGCTGTGAATCATGTCCCGCAGCTTTTCACCCCGACTGCCTGAACATCGCTATGCCTGATGGGAGCTGGTTCTGCAATGACTGCCGGGCAGGAAAGAAACCTAAATACAGGGACATCATCTGGGTCAAACTGGGAAAATACAGGTCAGAGAAACTGATCCTAGATTCAGTATAGCTACTTTGTCTGTCTTTTCAAAATGAGAAAAGAAAGCTAGATGTCAAATATGATCTGAAAAATCTACCGATAAGTCTGGGAAAGTATGGCATTTTGAAATGGAAAATGTTTAGGAACCCTGTAATTTGTTGTTCTGTATTGACACCCAGACTCTGACTAAACTCATACCCACTCCTTTTTCTTCTTCTCCTCCCTTCAGATGGTGGCCTGCAGAGATCCACCACCCGAGAAACATCCCCACCAACATCCAGCACCTTAAGCACGAGATCGGAGAGTTCCCAGTCTTCTTCTTCGGCTCCAAGGACTACTTCTGGACTCACCAGGGCCGAGTGTTTCCGTACATGGAGGGAGACAGGGGCAGCAAGCACCAGAGGACCGCCATCGGCAAAGTCTTCAAGAATGGTGAAGAGCTATGTCTTAAAAATACACATTTCATGCAACTTCTATAATCTAGTGATAAGTCATTTAAGTGTTTTTTAAGTGCCATCTTATGCTTAATCTTCAGATGAATGTTTCCACAAATTGAACTTCATGAACTTCTGTTATTTTGTTTTTTCAGCTCTGTTGGAGGCTGAAGCACGATTCAAGGAGGTAAAAATGAAACGAGAAGCCAAGGAAGCACAAGAGAACAGCAAAAAACCACCCCCATATAAATTTATCAAGGTGTGTCTGTCTTTTGTCTCTCTGTTAGATGCATTTTTAAAGAAACAATTACTGTATGTGTAAGAGTTTACTCTAAATTAAGGAATTTAGAATAAATTAGGCAATTTTGCTGTTACCCCTTCCATAAAAGACGTATAGTCTAATTTTTAAAATGTTTCAGGATGTCCCTTTTTCTTACGTTTTTGTTTTTTTCCCCATCTTTCAGGTCAACAAACCCTTCGGTGGGGTTCAGGTCTACACCGCCGACATCTCTGAGATCCCCAAGTGTAACTGCAAGCCGACAGACGAAAGACCGTGCGGGTTCGAGTCCGAGTGTCTGAACCGCATGCTGCAGTACGAGTGCCACCCTCAGGTGTGTCCCAGCGGGGAGCGCTGCTGTAACCAGGACTTCACCAAACGTCTCTACCCAGAGACCAAGATCATCAAGACGCCCGGCAAGGGCTGGGGCCTGATCACTCTGCGGGACATCAAGAAGGTGAGGAGACCGGTTTTCCTGCTGTAAAACTAACTTTTAGTGGGGCCACCCAGTGTGTCATGCTAATGTACATAAGGGATGTTCCTGGCGACTGATTTTCTTGTCAATTAAACACAAATTTGATTTAGACTAGTCGACTCATCTAACAATAAGAAAGCACTCAGTTAAAATGGAGGACAATTTAATTGATCATGTTGAACATTGTCTGAAAGATACAGCATGTATCTAGAGTCATTGGAAGCTGCTGATCACGTTCTACAAGCGCCAAATCATATTTTAAATACCGCTGGAATGTGTGGCATTTTCTGTCGTGCACCTTATCCTTCAAAACATGACAACTCAATAAATGCTTCAACTTTTCAGTCTGATCAGGATCACAGTGTCTACACATTAACAACAACGTTCACTCGGAACTGATGTTAGCTGGCAGCCTGACGCACAGTGTGACTAACGTTAGCAGTTCGGACAGCAGCTGCTCTGCTTGCAGGTTAAAGTCCATGTCTGCACTGATTGTGGTTACACATTGCTCTAGCTGAGTGGTTATATGCAAGCTTATCCTGACACAATCTAGATTTGTCCTTATTTTAATTTTCTGAATCAAAACACAGCCAAACCGCACTGGTTTTATGAGCTGTCATCTGTGCCGCTTTGCTGATAACAATATCCAGGCCATCAAAGGCTTTCATGCTGAGCAAGAGGGGCGGCTGCATAACAATTTAGAGGCAACAGTTAAATGGTTTTGTACATGAATAAAATATTGATAAATAGTTTAACTGACTAGTATTTCTGGTGCCTCAACACCAGAAATACTAGTCGACAAGTTGCACACATCCCTAACATATATAGGAAAACAAAAGGCAAATGTTTTTGAAGATGCTTTCTGAAAGGATGAAGACTGCTTTTTATGTTTTGGCTTTCATCAGGGTAGAGACAGAGAAGTAGCCACTTAAAATCTCCTTAATGTTCTAAACATAAAAACTTCCAGAGACGTCTTTGGTCTGACATGACGTTTCTCTAACAGGGCGAGTTTGTGAACGAGTACATCGGAGAGCTGATAGACGAGGAGGAGTGCATCGCGAGGATCAAGTACGCCCACGAAAACAACATCACAGATTTCTACATGCTCACCATTGACAAGGTACGTGCCAAACCGGTAGCAGGAAGTACTTTTTTGCTCCACAGTGTGTCGGGGTGCTGTGTTCTCAGCTGCAGCGCCATTTCTACTGGGAGCCAGATGAACAGACTGGTATTGCATTGGGAATGTTGCATTACAGGATCCTGTGACATTACAGTAGTCAATACTACAAATGCAACCTCAGCTGCAGGTCATAAATCTGTTAAAGCTGATGACGTAGATAATATAATAAATAATAAAGGGGCAAAATTTAGTGGAGTATAGTGGAAGATATGAATTTACAAATTCTAAAAGTATCAAGTTAAATGAGAGGAAGGTGCATCAAATCACTTTGTTTGATCATCTTCAGGACCGCATCATTGACGCTGGTCCGAAAGGGAACTACTCTCGCTTCATGAACCACAGCTGTCAGCCCAACTGTGAGACGCAGAAGTGGACGGTGAACGGTGACACACGGGTCGGCCTGTTCGCCATCTGTGACATCCCAGTAGGTGAGACAAGTTAAAACAAGACTTACTGGAGCTTTTTTTCCCGCAGGTTCCTCTCACATGTCTGAACAATTCTAACGGTTACAGCAGACGTGTGAGAAGGAAATTTAATATTTTAAACAAAGTCCCACCTGCTTATCAGGTTGATTTTTTTCCCCCCTGTTTTATTTATTTGTTTTGTTTTGTTTTGCAGGAACTGAGCTAACCTTTAATTACAACCTGGATTGCCTCGGGAATGAAAAGACCGTCTGTCGCTGCGATGCTCCAAACTGCAGCGGTTTTCTTGGTGATCGACCTAAGGTGAGCAAGAAGGTCATGTTCAAATTACACAAGCTGCCAGAATCGCTATGAAAACATGTTATGTTGACAATACTGTTTTTGGAATATTGATTCAAATACATGTTTATGTATTCTGGGAACCTTTTGTTTTTTCTGTTGATCTGTGGGGTCACGTTCAGGTGTTTCCAGCAGTTTGAAAAATTTGATTTGAGAGTTGGAAGCAGGCAAAGCAGTCACTGGGTCTATTTGAAACCTTCTATTTATTGGGCTTTATTTATTTACTTATTTATTTTTTTATTTATGTAGCATTCTTCACAAGACTATTGTATTTTTGAAACAACTTGAAAATGATCACAGTTACTTGGAGACCTGTTGTACAAGAATGTGGTTGAGTTTGCTGATAACAATTTAAGATTTTTAAAGAGAGAATTTTAAAAATCTGCCCTTGTAGAAAGAAATGAGATATTGTTGTTGGTTTTAGCATCAAAATATTAAAAATGAAACAAGAATGTGTTGACAGATGGGCCTCTTTACGTCAACAAAGGAAAAATGGTAACTTTGCTGTTTTAAACAACCTGCAAGGCCATTTGAGTAAAGGTTAAAGTTTATGAGGTGCACTTTAATGCATCATGAAGTCCCTGTCTGTGTGTGTGTGCGTGTCCAACTCCAACAGAGGACAGAAGTAGTGCACCTGTAAATGATATCAAAACGCAGTAGTGGCTCCAAGCATAGTTAGATGACTCTTTTGCTCAAAAATTTGCCTGCCACTTGGGCGATCATCTTATGAGATTTACTCGCAAAATGGAAAAATCTACCCACGTTTGACTTGGGCTTCTGATAGGCCTTTTTAGAGACTGATCAAAGTATTTTGAAGGAATATCAGATGATAATTTATCGCAAGAATCGCGAGTTTATCAAAACAAGAAAAAATATGCTTGTTCAGTTTAATAAATCCACCGAGAATTGATCAAATATATCTCAACTTGCCGTTTCCTTCGCAGAACTCTGCTGACCCAAAAGGGAAGAGGTTGAAGAGAAAATATAAAAAGAGGAAACCTGACGGAAAGAAGAAGTCTGAGGACGAGTGTTTCCGCTGCCGGGACGGTGGACAGCTGGTGCTCTGTGACAAGAAGACCTGCACCAAAGCCTATCACCTGTCCTGCCTGAATCTCACCAAGAGACCCTTTGGTAAGAAACACCTGAAATACAATTTTACACGTTACTTTAGCTTTTTAAAAATCTTTATTCTCCTGTTGTCCAGTGTTTGACTTTATTTCACCCTTGAGACCAGCTCCGTTCTAACCTTTGTGTCCATATCATTCGTCCTCCCTGCAGGCCGCTGGGACTGCCCCTGGCACCACTGTGACGTCTGCGGGAAAAACTCGGAGGTCTTCTGCCAGCTCTGCCCCAACTCCTTCTGTAAGGCTCACCAGAAGGGGGCGCTGCGCCTCTGGCCTGCCACCGGACAGCTGTGCTGTCTGGAGCACGACGAGCTGGAAATCAGCCAGGCTCAGACTACTGCCGCCATCGCCAGCCGTCCTCCTAAAGGCTCCAGGAAGGCAGGAGGAGCCAAAACAAAGGGCTCCAAGAGGAAAGCAGCAGAGGCCTAAAGTGACCTTTGACCCCCCTCAGAGAGCCAGAAGACCAAACTAGACTCTGACGCCTGCTTCCCCGTTCACGAACAAATATAAACCCCACGTAATAATTTCTTCAAGATCGCAAGAACCAAGGCACTGTACATCTTCGTCATCAGGGAACGCCGCTGATCTCTCACATGCTAACTCCTCACACTCGTCATATTTTTTTTATTTTTTAACATTTTCAGGTTTATTTTCACTTGTCTGCACTGAGGCGAACCATCTGTGGTAAAGCACAAAGCAGCGGAGCGAGTGCAGGTCAGGAAACTTCGGCTAGTGGATTCTAACAGTCAATCTTCCAACAACCAATCTGCCTTTTTCTTTTTCTTTTTTCATTGACGTCTTTTGTTTTGATTATTTTTTATTTTAGAATAACAAACGAAACCAGCCGGTTTCTGCAGAGAAAAAAACAAACAAAACTGAAACAGCTGGAAGTAAAGCTGAGCGTCGCCGTCTGCTAACTTGAATCTCAGTCTCTCAATCCCTTCACTCAACACGGATGATCTTGAACAGCAGAGTTTTATAGCTATATCTATATATGTGTATATCAAAGACCAAAACTATGATTACTGGAAAAGTGTAAGACATCAAACAGGTTGCCAAATGGATTGTTTTTATTTTTATATATAGTGTATATATGCCAGATGTAATATCGAACACCAAGACACTATGGATAGGCCTCAGATGACCTCTTTACTTCGATTTCGTAGCCATAGGTTACATTTAACTGTAGACTTTTGTTTGCTATTTTACAACCTGTTATTTTGTTTTAGCTCAGTTTTACTGTTTAGATTTTTTTTTTTCATATCAGCATGCTGAATAATGGCACCACAGACCATTTATCTACCTGCCTGTCCAGAGAACGAGGGATTACAGAAAGTATTAAACCGAGAGCGCTATTAAAACTGCCGTCTGACGTAAAAACACTACTGGGAGGTTTACAGATCTTTAACACACTCTGCTCGATGTTAGAACCAGATAAATGAAGGAATACGTGCGATTTTCTTGAACGTTTTTCTACATTGAGTTTTGAGTCTGAACCTTAAGGTGCTGTTTATTTTTTTTTCCACTGAAGTATCTGAAATCTGAGGTACAAAGATTTTTTTATGTATAAATATAACACGTCATGCTGATTCAAAACATTTTTTTTTTGAAGGTGTTTAAGTGTCACTGGCTGGGCTTTTTATTCATGATAAATTCACTGAGTAGTTCATCTTTAGCTGACCTCGACTTTTTTAATCCTCAGGAGGTTTTTAGTCTCAAAACTGCATCCTGCTTGTCGTTTAATACTTTAACACAGGCTAACAGCACACTGGCTAACAACTTGTAACTGCAACTTTGGTATTTTTTTTTCATATTTGTACTTGACATGCAGTTTTACAAGGAGGGTTAAGAAAACTATTGAGCACAGTGGCCATTTTAGGACCTGTCAGACCTCAATGTTCATCACGCTGTAGTCTGTGAGCTCCTCAAAGCCAGTATTATACTTTCAAGTGTGCTATGGTCTGCGTGATGTACATTTCATCGTCCGACGGTGCACACGTAGGCTCTGTGTGGACATCTGCGTACCTCCACTGTGTCATCACAGTGCAGATTCGTCCACGTGGCCTCTACAAACACTGATCCACTGTGCACGTGTGGAACGCACACTCCAGAAAGTAGTATGAACAGAACTAACTCCGTGGTGCCCACAGCTTTCCCTGTAATGGGCCCTTTTCCACCATATAATCCCTGGTTCTTGAACCGGTTCCGCTCAGGATTCTTTGGAACATTGGTGCTATCTAATGAACCAGCCTGCACTTCCACCAGTTTTCAGTGGAGCCTTTGTAATCAAGGATGTCATCAACAGAGGGCGCTGCAGAATGCACAACAACCTGCAGATCATGACATGCCTACTTTGGTTCCCAAAGGAAAAAAACACTTTATTTTCAGTGGAAGTGCTCTGAATGGTTCCAGATTAGGTGCTTAAACCGAACGGAGTCGGTTCCATGTTGGTGGAAAAAGGGCCTACTAGTGTCCATTTTGGAGTGTGATACAGCCTTAAGCCTCAGCGGTGCATAACAGCATCATGCTAACGCTGCCTTTAGATCGATTGGAGCTTCCATTGCCATTTTCGATGAGTAGCATTTGCATCATCTCATCTAAGTCAGAATTACAACTAAGAAACTCAAAAACCAACAAATATGGAAGACTGAAGTCAGCCGATTGATTGATGGGAATTAGCTAAAATGAATATAGAATTTATATTTTTGATTTTGAGGTGAACTGTCCTTGAAGTTTTTTTTTTTTTAAATGTCAAACATTCCAGCATTTTTCAGTATAATCTGAGATTTAAAGATGAGAGAAGATAATCGGCAGATTGATCAGTAATAATAATGATAGCTGCGGCCCTCACAGGGCCAATTAATCAAGATAATTTCTGGTGAATTCTTCTCATGCTAGACTGCTACTTAAATAGGTCCAATCTAATTAAATTGAAGCTTTTAAATCTCTGCACCGTAATCATACGTTACATGTAAATGATGCAAACAAACAAGATCATTTCATACTTCATCTTTCATTTTTTACTAATTTCATCAGTCAACCGAGATGCCAGATGATCACTTGAGTGCACTGATCGTATCTGTAATCAGTGCATGAAAAGTGCTCGCAGAGGAACGTTCTTTAAATCTTTAAAGTCAATATTACAATTTGTATCATCACCAGACATCCAATCAGTACATATATTTTAAAGTGAAGTAGGCTGCAACTTACCATTGTTCTGTTCGATACAGATTCATCTGACAGTTATTTTCACAATTAATCGTTTAGTCTTTAAAATGTACAATTTCAGAGCCCAAAGTGGCGTCTTCAGGTTGTTAATTTTGTCCAACAAACAGTCCAAAACCTGAGGACTCTTCATTTACTGTCAGAAATGTCAAAGATGCTCACATTCAAGAGGCAGGAACGAGCAAAGTTTTGACATTTTTGCTTGGAAATTTTTTTATTATTATTATTGAAACACTTGGCAACTAAACGATTAATCGACTAATCATTGCAGCTCTACAGCGATGAGCCTAACGTCCATTAGACCAGAGCTGTTTGCAACAGAGCGACGGAGGCTGAAAATGTCGTAAAATGGCCACTGTAGTAGGAGTTTTGACACCATTTCAGATGCCCGTTGCATTCAATGCCTTTGAATGAATCCGTCATATTCAAGTCTGTCCTTTTGTCAAGCCACAGAACATTTAACATTCAGAGTTGTTAAAATCATCGCTCTCTCTTTCGGGTCGGTCATGAGGCTGCAAAAAAAAAAGCCTTGTGCCTTTTTTAATTTCATATTCGACCAGGTGTATTGTTTGATCTCAGAGTCTGAATCTCTCCAATCAGGCGGCTTGTTTTGGACGTTTTACCTTGAAGCCACTATCGGTGCTTTTTTCTTTCTTATAACCCCCGCCCCTTTAAAAAAAACAGATTAGAGTTGTACAGAAACAACAGGAGGCCATTTTTTTTTTATGCCTGCACCTTTTTATGTTTTTAGTGTTTTCTCTTTTTCCCAGGGCGTGTGAATGGGACGTCCACAGGTGCAGCGAGTCTCGTACGAGTATTTTCGTCTTTGTATGTATCCTAACCTTGTGTTGAGTGAATGTAGTCCAGCCAGTTATTTTTGTAAGCACTGTTAATTCCCTGTAGAGCTGAAGTGTAATGTGTGTGCGTAGGGGTTTCATTCTGTAACTACTGTCATAGTAAACCAGAGACTAATATGTACATAATGTATAAGTGGTAATAGTGATGCATCTATTGTAAATATCATACAATTTCTCAGACATTGGTATGTTTTTTTGTTTTGTTTTTTTATTTTTTTTTTCTTGATGCAGTGCTGAAACACTTTTGTGCAGGATCTCAAGTCTGTTGAATCGTGCAATAAAAAGTGACCAAACGTTCATGTAGTCTGCACATCGGCTTTTTTTTTTGTTTTTTATCTCTTGTGACAAACTCAAAAGTTGAAAGTTCAGAGTGCTACTCAAAGCATTGACCACCTTCTTCTGTATGCAACACACTTGGTATCAATCGGTATTTTTTGGAAGGGGTCAAATCCAATGGCCAGAATCTACACTGATCTAACAAACTGAGAACTTTTTGTCCGTTTTCTGCCACACATGCTTTTATGTCCCCTAATCCCTTGCTTCTGTCTCTCCGGAGCTTCTCCCACCATCGTGGCAGGATTGGTGCTCCAGGTACCAGGCAGGATTTGAACCAGGTGCTGCACCATGCAGCCTCTAGAGACCACTGACGATCCCACTACGCCACCCAAGTCTCCTTCACATTTAAACCTCCTGTCTTCGCGCTTTTAACTCTGTACTTTGGGTGTTGGATTTCAAAATTCACTAAATCTTATGAGCCTTGAACTCACGTCCTCAGAATCACCAAGCAGGCCTCTATCATCCTGAGCTACTGGATCTGACAGGTGGACTGTGTTTTCAGAGGGTTTGAGTCTTTCTCTGTGTGCTGTTCTTCAAAATGTGTCACACTGAGGCTCAAAACCTCCAAACAGTCCTCTTTCTTCATGAGCTATTCAATCCATCACATGGATACTTGCCTGTGTACTTACCTACATACGTAATAATTTTTTAAATGCACTCGTATCTGGTTGGTTCTGGGCTGTACACCCTGTTCAGGTATCACAAAGGGAAAACGGGTATCAGAACATCTCGATATTTAACAAAAATTATTAGAGAAACAACTTTTCCTGGAATGTTGCTTTGAAAGGTGTCAAATCAATTTTTTTTACTGTATTTTATTTTGGAAAAGTGTTCGGCTGTGCTAAAGACAACTACTCAGACTGGGGCTGCAACTAACAATTATATTTACATGAGAATATTGGGTCCAGGCATAAAGGAAGAAAAATTCAGTTCACAAACCCTGCATTCTTCAGGCATCTACATCAAAACTGTAGTAAAACAAAGTTCCTTGTAAAGGTAAACATTAATCATACAAACACTTAAGTCCTCCAGAGTTTTTATTCCTCTTTGAGACAAAGACAAAACAATTTTCATTTTGCATAACAGTAGTACAGCAGCGGCCGAGGGTACAAAACGCTTTTTTCATTTTTCAGTGTAAAAATAACTCTACTCATACCTCACACCTGTGCCGTCCTCTCGTAGTGCAAACGCTTCAAATAAAAGTTAGGCACATGATGGATACGATACGATCGCAGTTCAATTACACTTAAGTGCTGATGACAAGAAAACGTCATTCTTGACTCCTTTTGTGTTTGTTTGTTTGTGAATTCCCAGTTCATGATGTTCAACAATCGCAGACTGAAGAGACACGATGACGGCTGGAGTTTAAGTGGTGATGAGAGGGCAGTTTGACTTCCTGTTTGTAGCTGTTTAACGTCGTCTGATGAAGCTCGATTTAAAAAAAAAAAAAGACCTATTGAGTGCTATTTTCGCCGACAGGATGAAGATTATCTGTGTCGGCATTTTTCCACTAACTGAGTTTAATACTATGTCAAAAAAACAAAACAAATTACATTGCAAGCTTATGGTCCCAAGCAACAATCACAACTTCTCCTAGTTGATGCTTTTGCTTGTAAATATCTGAGCGAGCGTTTAAAAGGGATAGTCCGGATTATTTGAAGTGAGGTTGGATGATGTACTTGTCCAGAATCAGTGTTATTACCTACAACAGTCGGAGGTCGACGCGCCCGAAGTCTGGAGAAGCAGCAGGAGTACTGGGACAGGAAGCTAAACAACATAACACTGTGGACAGGATCAGCAGGAAAACATATTTAAAGTTGTTGTAGGTTATTTTTAGTGTAATTTGGAAAAAAGCTCCATAATTAACTTTCAGCATAATTTAATTCAAGTAATCCGAGAGAAAACTAGACTTCTGCTCCTCCTTGGTAAAGCCAGTATTACACTTCCCTCGTCCACGAGGGTCTGCTAAGGCCCATAAATGTTGTCGTTGGAGGGCGAACATGCAGGCTTTCTGCGGACGTCCACATTAGCCGGTGTGTTGTCCATGTGACCACCACAGACAAACACATCCTCCAAGTTGAGGTATAGTGGAATAAAAAAAAAAAAAACAGAACGAATTACAGAAATAATAGCTGCTCGTCTACACGTCTGTTTGGAGGTAAAATTGAGCCCTAAGATAGTATTTGATGACCTCGGAATAAGATTCAAAAATCAAGTCTTTCTCCAGAATCGCACCGCTCCTTTAAGCCACCATTAAAAAAAAAAGTGTGTGCTATATTTAGAATATTTTCACTGCTTCACCTTGCTGTCAGTCAGGTTTTCTGATGGGAAACCAGACTATACTGCCAAAATCAGTCATTTTATCTCACAGAAAAATGGGAGCTGCTCACTGCTGCCTCGATCTGTTAGTTTATTTGTGTTTTTGTGTGACTTCAGTCAATCAGAACGAACCCTTCAGGTACCCGCAGGGGTACTGCAAGAGATTTTCTTTAAAATGTTCATTTAAAATACTTCATATCAGTCATACGTAATTCCCAAAATAATCATTCTATGATAAGTTCAACAAAAATGTAAATCTAAGTTTGATTAAGCCGCATTAATATATTTAAAAGCTCACAGAAAAAGAACAAACGCAATCACGGTCGAGGTTAAACATCGGCAGGAAGCCGCCAGTTTCGGTGTTGAATGACACACGAAAACTGAGCTGGAAACAGACAAAGGAGTAAATAAAAAACAGAGCCAACAAAATACTACTTTTTTTTTTCTCTCTACCAAAGATGTTTTGCGCGGGGCAGGGAGTACAAAGTTTGGGAACCACTGCTTTACAACACCAAAGTCACACGATAACGTAAAATTACGGTTTTTGCCTCGTGAGTCTCGTTGCTTTGGAGAGAACGATTTCTGGTTTATACAACGGCGAGGTGTTGTTGCAAACAGCTGTCTGACAGCAAGGTGAAGTGTTCAAAATATTCTAAATATAATGAACACTTACTTTAGCCCTGGTCGCACAAGACTCATGTTACCAGGGGAGCGCATGATTTAGAAATTACTGCCTCACATCTGTGTTTTGTGCAGCACATTGACACAGTGAAGTGAAGTCTGTATTTTACTTGAGGCTTGTAACATCGTCTCAGAAACAGAACGTCTGTTCTACAGAAGTTTTTTTTTTTGTCCACTTTCTGCAGGTGTTACAAGCATAAATACAGATGTGCAGCTTCCCCGTCTCTGTCATCATCACTCAATATGAATTTAAATCAATGTAGCCGATCTCAAAGCACAGCTGTTGACTGATGTTCAACATAAAATGAGCTGCGAACACAAGCAGGCAGGCGTTTGATTTTTTGATCACTGAACCTTAAAGTTCATTTCAATCAATTTTTTGATTTGATATTAAAACTGTGTCACCCTTAAATTTCATACTTGTTCAGTTTTCTGACAACAGAAAAGTGCTGTTAAAAAAA
>JAJHUR010098299.1:0-28286 GCA_027495735.1 Lutjanus campechanus | reverse complement strand
AAACGAAGAACAGGGTGACCTCTCCCGCTGTTGACTGTGAACTCCCTGATGAGCCGAGGGGACGTTTGTGTCTGAAGGACGGGATATGAGGCAACAGGAAGCAGCCCGTCACAATGTGTGAGGACAGCAGTGAGGAAAACTGCAGAGAGACTCTGCTCAGAATAAACACGGCCTGAATAGCACACAGTGGGAGTACACAGAAACATCACACATGAGCGTCTGCAGTGCACAAAACCTCATGAGGAAATGTCAACACCTGCAGCAGGATTTGTTTTTTTATCCTGAGCACTTTGTGGATGACTGAGCATCTGTATTTGGCAAATTACCTGACATCTCATAATGTGGTGCGCTATTTTCAGTGCCGATGTGATTTTGAATTGCCATCCAAATCACCCCTGTTATCAAAATGTCAAAACTTTTTTCTTTTTTTTTTAAATTGTGTGTGTCAAGTCAAAGTACTGTCTGGAATACATTAAGTGCTTGATGCACGTCTCTAACAGTGGTAGCTGCGATACTGCAAGTATATATGTATAGAATTAGATAGAAATGAATTCTAGCAACACCAGCAATTAAAATAGATGACAGGCCCAACAATATAATCAACTTCTCACTGACTGGTGCATCTGGAAAGATTTTGCATTTGCACAAAAGTATGTTGAACGATTTGGGGTATGTAGTGCATAGTATGTGATTTCAGATCTCACCATAAGGTCTATTCAGTAACAGTCCTGGAGATTCAGTCGCTGTTCTGGAGGTTCAGGCATATTTTTCTACAGTCAAACACTAAGATGTTTTGTATATTTTATAGGCCAATTGCAGTATTTCCGCAGTTATTATAATCAGTATTTTTATAATAGCAATGTGCCAAATAACAGTGTGAAAACCAGGTGACAATATGAAAAAGGGGCTTGGCTTTACCAAACTTAATTGTGAGTTACAACTCATTGTTTAGCTGTTCAGCCCAGAACTTTGCTGTTTTTGTTCACTCCCGTAGTGTCATTTTCTCTTTTTAAAGCTCAAAAAATCAATTGTACACAAACAGCAGACGGACACAGTTACCAACTAGCTTGTGGAGCATCTAGCAGCCAGAGAGTTTGATATTTCCCTCAGGAGTTGGTGGAGACCAAAAATGGAGCAGAAAGAGAGTGATGATGTCCTGCCATTGATTAGGTGAACAGACTCACAAAGTCAAATGAATGATAATGTTGCTCCATAACTGCTGGAGGTGTAAACAAGCAACTGTTTGCTAACAAGTTTGCCATGACTTCACGTAACTTAACGCCACATGTCAATCTATGTATGTAGATTGACATGTGGCGTGACATGTAGATGTATGCAATATATGTCAAAAAAAGCATATATTGCAGGTTGACTATTTTTTAGTAGATGGAGTTTGCTCAATGTCACAGCTTGTCCTCACCAGAAAAACAGCATATATAGGTCATCTGTACAAGCAGCTTATTGACACCATATTTACATATATTGTAAGCAGGTAACCTCTAATGGACGTATTAATTATGAAAGGAGCAAAGGTTTCACCGTTTGTGAAATTCAGGTTTGAACTCACAGAGACAATGGTGGCAGACAGGTGCAGTTCAGCAATATTTAATGATATAAATACAGAATGAGACAGAGTACAGAAGGCTTATGTTTAGTATACTCAACCAGAGCAAAGTGAAAAACAAACAATGAATCCAAAATGTGAGATAGGAAAATCCTAAAAATGTCAACAACAAAAAAAGAAAAACAAATAAAACACAGAGAGGAACAAACACTAGAGTAAGAGCCACAGGAAAACATAAGGATGTACTGGCAACTAAAGAGGGAAAAGACACAGGACTAAATACACCGGGAGGTTGAGCAGGTGGAAAGGATAGGTGAAATCAATCAGTACTCAAAAGTCTGGGAAAATAGACAACGAGAGGAAGTAACACCAGAAACAAGAGGGAAGACAAGAACTACAAACAAACAAACAAGACTGTCACCCAGGAAGTGATGGGTTGTAGGCCCATGTGAAACCAAAGTCAGCTTAGACTTGTTTTAAAGTTTTTAAAGCATTTACTTATGTTATATCATAGATGTGACTTCACCTCCTGTCTCCTGTCTCGTGGCCGTACTTGCCAACCTTGAGACCTCTAAAATGAGGATTTCAAAATCAAAAATTTGAGATTTGAAATTTGAAAATTTGTTTCAGAGACTTTGTGTCCTCCATTTTGGTGACTTGAATGAAAATAACAAAATGATAAGTACTCTCCAGCAACATTTTTATGTTAAATACTTTTAATACTCAGGAAAGAACACAGAATAAGTTGCCCCTCTGGCATGAACTTGTGTAAATCTCTGGCATTAACTAGGATTTATCAGTTTTCTTTCATGCAGTTATTTTTTGCCGTACCTCTAAAAGCAACTTCATGTGGCAGATTTTATAAAATGCATGCCCCTTTCCTTTTCCTTTCTTCTAAGTCTGGTTTGGTGTAGATGTTGTCCAGGTGGAAACAGTGAACGTTTGAAGTTGTAGGGGTCATACAGAGGCTGTACAGTGCCAGAAATTGGTTATTCTAATGAAAACAAACCCAAAAAAAGGTGAGAAAAATTCTCAGAAATCAGGAAAATTACAGGAGAATTGTGATCCCCGGAGAAAATAGGGAGAGGGCAGTCTCCTGGGAAAAGAGAGAGGTGTCAAGTATGCTTACATATGCTCACATATACCCAAACCATGATCTTTTTTAAACCCAACCAAGTCATTTTGGTGCCTAAATCTGACCAAAATGCAGCCTTTTCACAACAATAATCACTTGTTTAATGTCACGTGACTCAGGTAACATACATGTCATAAATGCTGTTTTGGGAGTTACATGCAACTGATCGAATCTGTCATTTAGGTGGTAGGATGTTTTAAATATCATGGAAATGTTGATTCATCCACTTCTCACCCATTTTAACTTTAAAAAAAAAAACACAAACTCCATCTGCTGCTTACGGCGTCATATGCTCAAAAGTGTCAAAATAGACTTTGTGGTGAGATGAACTGCTGTTTCCAAAGTCAGGAATGAACTCTGACCTTCTTCTTTCAATCCAACATTGAAGAAAAGTCCTTAAAGTGCTCAGAAAAAAATGGAAACTTGAACATCAACATTAACATGACAACAGGACAAACCTCATGTGCTGATGAAAATCACATCTTATCATCAACTGCTATTGAACATTGACACTGTGATGAGGGTTTTTTGTAAGAAAGTGACAGAATGAAATTTGGCCAATGTAGTAAATACAGTAGTAAACAAATAGTCTGCAGTTAACATTTGATATGTTTTAATTTAGAGATGAGTTATTTTGAGAAACAGGAAATTCCTCTGTTTTAACTCTCTGCCAGAAAAACGGTTTCTGAGCTATGTTTACATTGTAATTATAACCCAGAGAGAAAGTTGCATAAACATAAGGTCAGTTAGCAAACATCAATCATACAGGCAGAACACTTCTCAGTATTTAGTTTATAATTATCAAAATCCTCCCTGTTGTAGTAGTGAGGTCATTGATGATTACTTTTCCGTAATCATGAATGTTTTGTTTGGCCAGGGCTTGGCTCGCTACTAAATTGACCATCAATTGTGTCAAAAAAGCTTGAATCCTTCCTGTTTCTCTTAAAGTCTGTGAATCATAACCAGTGAGTCACTTCCTTCTGGCTCCATTAACATGCTGAAGGTAGTCTTGGGTAGGAGTGTGATTGTGAATTCATTTATAGAGCGGGTGATTCATCAGATGAATACTGAGCGATGAATGCCGTTCGCTGTTGGGGGCAGGTTTCCCATTACGCCTCTCAGACAGGCTCGCTCTAAATCCTGTGTGTCAGGGACTTTATGATTTTCAATTTTAACTTAAACGACTTAAAAATCATCACACTCTGTCTCAATTTGTCTTCGTGAGGGCTCCTCCTTTAATCATACAAAGCAATTATTTAAAGTTTTCTAAAAAGCCCCGAGATCTGGGGAAGACTTGCTGAGCACATGCAATCCTTTCAGCCTTCATATTCAAACTGTTATAATAGTGGAACAAACACAGCAGCAGTACCTGCAATGTGCAAGAGCGTAAAACTACGAGGGTGCTAAAAGCACACACCAAAAATATCATATCTTTAATTATACCCCAATCTGCTCCAACTGCAGCGGGTCTGTATTTCCATTAAGGAGCAGCAGAGCACCTCCAGGAGTCAGAGAGATATTAAGAGAAACCACGAGGTGCAGGGGCAAGCTGCTGAAGGTGTTTTTAGCCAGACGATTCAGTGACTGAGAGCACAGATATTAAGAGCCACCAGAATAAATTCAGTGACTCATTTAATTTCCTGTCAGTGATCCTTGAGACCGGACCTGTCAAATCCCCCTAAGGGTCCACGATACCCCAGAGGAGAAAATCTATGTTTCTAAAGCTTAACAAGGTTGTTCATTAGCCGATGGGAAACATGACTGGGTTGTGTACTCAGTCCAGCTTCTAATAATTAGAGCTGCTTTCTCAAATCCCCTGCAATAACATGAAGCTGGACATGGTGCTTTCACACCTGGAGATTTTTAGACTTTGATATATTGGGCCTCATGCAGCAGCATCCTTTTAAATTTCTCCTATTCTTTCTTCTCATCTTTTTCTCTAAATTTTCCGAAAGGAGAAAAACCATCCAAATTTGCTCTTACCAAGGTGTGCTGAATGATGAATCCCACTTAATCATAAATAAATGTCCAAGAATTGGAGAAACACCATGAAAAAGTCTGTCAGGATAAGAATTTCAACAGTAGTGAAATCAGCATACTGTTAATGAATGAATAATGACAAACAACTGCATTATATTGTTTATACAAACAAATATATTTTGCATCATAGCTGAGAGGAGACGATAACATTTATATTCTGATTGCATTAGTAAACTATTTTATTGTTGCACACATAACAAAAACATCTCAAACAATGTCAGTCATAGTATTACTAATAATTTTGAAATATTAATATGAAATAACTATTAACTGAAGTTAAATTAACTTGAATTTACCATGTATTGAAGATGGGTGTTTGCAAACACACAATTTTGCAAAGACTTATTTAGTGCCAGATTTGAGATGATATCTAAGATGTAGAAATATTAATATGGAGCCTTTAACCATTAGCTACTGCGGAAATGATCTAGTATTCAATGAACTCCAGCAGAGAGTTGAGTCTATATTTATAAACAGTATTGTTATGCAGTATTTATGAGAGGAAAAGCATTGATTTGGTTAAGACTGTTGGAGTTTTCTGCAGACATCATTATATCATTTACACCTGTTGATTCATTGTTACTTGATACAATAAGAGCTGGTCAGAAGTAGCTTTACAGTATGAGGACTTTTCTATTCTTGCAGACTGGGCACAATAGCTCAACTGAAACACTGAAATCGGCGTCATGCCCCCCTTTCACCCACTTCACATCATTCTCCAGGCATGGGAAACCTCAACACATGTATAATGTGTATCCTCACATTGTTCTACGTGGAAGTTTGTTAGCTGCAATCAGCGTAAACAATAAACCGAGTGACAAAAACAACGAATAAACTGTCATTTCCTTACTTTAAGCAGTGACTCACACAGACATGATTTATTTCTCTCTTCTTTTTTTTTTCTTTTTTTTGAGAGGGATCAGATCACAAGTAAACATTCACCTTTCATCTGAGATGCTCTCACTGCATTTAGTTTCAGGCTCAAATCACAGACAGTGATAGACATTTGAGTCTATGTTTAGTTTTTGTGAAAACAGGAGGCCAAAAATAAACGCCTGAACAGACGCAGCGCGCCAACTGATAAAGATCTGCTCTCCATTGTTGGTTTTGGGGGCGTTGCAGGACTCAAAGAGGCAACGTACTCATTAGCCGTGTTTGTGTACAAGTGTGTCCGTGTGTGTGGGTTAGTGTTTGCGTGTAGTTACATGATTACTTGTGAACAATGTGTGTGTGTGCTCACAGGGGATGTGTGGCCACTGTAGCTGTTTGAAAAGACAGTTAATTATGAAAGCGTACCCTGCAATTACACAGCTTCAGTCCCATAATTTAACCACATAAACTTAAATCTCAGCCTGAATACAATGACCTGCTGTTAAACTCAGCTTAGAATAAATACAGACAACTTTATCTCCTAATAAACAAGTGGAAAGTGGTGGAAAGTAAATTCGCTCAAACAAAAACGAAAACACAACCATTATTATTTCCAGGTGATTTTACACTAATGAAAACATAGTGAGGAATGTTTTATTCCATTTCTGCCAATGAACTCCTTGTTGATCTTACACACTGGACCTTTAAACCCACACTTTTCAATAATGGACTGTAAAAGCTGCACAAATCAATAATGGACCTTTAAAGCCACACTAATCAATATTTATATATCAACAGTACATTAAATGACTATATTAAACGGGTCACTCATAGTAATGATCCCACAGAGAGCTGACTCTTCCTAAGCCCCACCCCCTTTTTGCTCTGTGCTCCAATAATATTTGATCAAACTTGGTACCTGGCCGAACCTCGGTCAACTTTCTGATCTGAAATATGTGTCAAAATACCATTTTAATTTGAATGTAGCCATGCTGCAGAGATGTCCTGGCCCACACATAATATTCTAGAGACTTGCCACGATCTATACCAAAGTAAGATGTTTATTTTACTTTGGTATAGATCGTGGCAAAAAATCATGGCTTTATCATTTTAATATGTTTTTCAATGAAAATGAGAATAATTATATAAAAATTTGCATTCCTTTCAATATTACAAATCATATCACAATTGCAATATCACTTAAAATAATTGCAGTTAGGTATTTTTTCAAAGTCGTTCAGCCCTAATACATATTATAATCAAAGTTATTTATAAATGTGTTTCTCTTTTGTTCCACAGCAAACTACGACACCAAGCCCAGAGTGAGCGGTTTGGATACAGAGAGGTAAAACTGATGCTAATATACAGCACACTTTCAGATCTAAATTAAAAAAAAAAAAATCTCTCTTTAATATATTTCTGTTTTGTTTCTTCTACAGGTGGTTTTAAAAGGAGATCCCAAAAAGCTGAGTCTTCACGGGGTAAGAATGTGATTTGCATGATTTCTGTGCATATCATCAGTGAGCACACGCACTTTATGACAATAACTTATGATAATTTCCTTAAACGTCTCTGTGTCTTTCCGTGCTGTCTGTCACTCACACAGCAGACGTGCGCCGTGTGTCTCGAGGACTTCAAAGTGAAAGACGAGCTGGGAGTGTTGCCATGCCAACATGCTTTCCACAGGAAGTGAGTACAGGCGAGCACAGTGGAGTCTGTCTTTGCTCTTGTTACCACTTTGCACCTGCCTGGGCTCGTTAAAATGAAAATGTTCGTGTTTGATCTGAAGCTCAGTGATCAGGTATTATCAGCAGTATCAGGAGTATTGGTTGAGTGTTGCACTGCAGGAGTTCTTGTTCAACAGTGCTGACATTTATTCACTCACTGTTTCTTTATGTTCAGCGTGAGGGAGGAGTGGTCAGGGTGTGTGTCCCAGCATGCATCATGAAGAAAAAATCCTGTCAGTGATTAATAATGAGAAACTTTGTCAAAATGATGACTTAGTATCTTAAAATAATGAGTTACTATCACAAAATGATGAGAAACTTTCTATAGTTTCTGATTATTTTGAGATATTAAGACAATAGTTTGAAAAAGTTCCTCATTTTTTGAGACACTAACTCATCAAAAATCATTGTCATGATGTCAGAATTGTAGATGTATGGACTTTGACAGCGTGGGAAAGCAGAAATATTGCAGGAAATTAGGAACAACGTGAGAGAAAAGAACTTCCTTAATGAAAGTTTTGCTTTTTCTGTACGTAAAGTATTTCGGTTTTCTTCTACTGTGTTGCTATACACTTCATTTCAGAAGCAACTACTTTACGCTTTATTCTTTATTTTTATAGTTTCAGTTATTTTGAACATACAAAACATATGATTAGTGTATTGTTTTAGATGAAACTAGCCAACAAAATACTGTATAAGGTTACTGCTATTAATACTTCATCATGAAGGCAGGACTTTTATGTATAATGGAGTATTATAGTGTGATATTGTTACTTTTACTTAAAGGTCCACTGTGTAAGGTTAATGGGAATTTATTGGCAGAATATGGCACAAGTGGAATAAAATATTCACAAGTATGTTTTCATGAGTGTATACTCAACTGAAAATAAGAATTATTGAATTTTCGTTACCTTAGAATGAGCTGTATATATCTACAGAGTGCCTTTTCCTCTTCTGTGGTGTCTGCCATGTTGCACCACCATGTTTACATAGGCCAGAACAGACAAAGCAAACACTGGCACAAGATACGGACTTTCAAGTTTTGCAGCCACCATAGTTTCTCCTACGTGCTTGGAAGGGGAGGGTGAGAGAAGTTGTATTAAGTTGGTTGCAATGTACAACTGCACCACTAGACGCTTAAATCGTACACATTTTTCCTTTAAATCAAATCATAAATCAGGATTTTTACTCCTAATAGAATATTTTATAGTGCGGTGATGATATTTTTACTTAAACATCTCAATACTTCTTCGACTGTTGTACATTGATCATAAGTGTGGTATTGTTTTGATCAGTGAAACGTCTGGCTTCTCTTTTTATGTCTTTCCTGTCTGTGCTCTTCTTCTCAGGTGTCTGGTAAAGTGGTTGGAGGTGCGCTGCGTCTGCCCCATGTGCAACAAACCCATAGCTGGCCCCCCTGAGCAGCACCACAGCATAGGGACTCTGCTGGATGAACTAGTGTAACCACTCGACCCCTGCCAGCCTGGGTGGGACGCCGGTGCCCGGCCAAAAACCAGCTGGTATAAGTTAGTGACCAACAGGATGAGGGGAACACTGTTTTTGCCGTTAAAACACAGCAAAACGCCAACATGATGATAGTAAGTTGGGGTAACCTAGTTACCACCCGGAGAAAGACTATGAAGGATGCTGTTGCCTAGCAACCATCTTGGAGATGGCAACACGACACCTTGTAGTGTCTGAGAGATTATCTCCAGCCACCCACACATCACTCCACCACTCTTCTTTCAACATCCCCCTCTTCACCCGCTCCGTCACATCTCCTCATGTTGCCTCGAGTGAGGTTAATGGCACCACTGAAGTGGAGGAGACACAATTGCATTTTTCACAGCGATGTGAACAAGTGAAAGTGGAAGGATGACAGTCGGAAGCACTGATGACCCCCTCTGAGCATGAATGAGTGTTATGTGTCATGGTCGTCACTGATAAGACATAACTGGCTGAGGTTGTGAAAACTGTTGTGGAAAATGGAGGCTGCTGTAGTAGGTCTTAAATTCTCTCAAATAAGAAGTTTTTGAGACTAAGTTACCTTGATAATGATACAGTAAATCCTTAGAGTTTATAAGAAAGAACATGTAGAACAAGAGTTTAACAAAAACATCTGCATCTGTCTAGAAACAACTGTGGTGAAGACATCGACAGAGTTGATTAGAACTCCTGTCAAGGAAATGAAAAACTTTTTTGAAAGATTCGGCTGAAGAATATAAGGGACTCCCTAAAAACTTGGTATTTCACCCAGATGGGCATGGACATAGCAGCGCACGCTTTGTTGAGCTCTGTGACAGTCTGAGCCGAGTACGCACATACAATGCGAGATCAGTGTATTTAATGCATGCAGGGGCGGATCTACAGAAATATTCATGGAGTGGCAAGAGGGTGTCACGGCAACTTTTAGCAAAATATATATATATATTAAAAATTATGTATATGTCAATTTGAGAATTTGCATACTATTATTATTTTATGCTTTCTAGGGTTTTTTTTTCTTTAATTAATCTGATCTGAAGCTATTGTGGTAAATTTGACAGCATAGAGCCACAACTTTTCATATATATATATATTAGAATTATTCCCCAAAACTTGTTTGGCAAAGTATCTTGCAGCTGCCGCCCGAATCTAATTACATTATTCAGGAATGCACAAACAATGCATGGAAACAGGTTTTTCTTCAATCTGAATATTGCTCAGTATTATATGGAAAAAGTCAGCTCCATGATTATCACATCTATTTTAATCAGTCACTGATTTAGTGAACCAAGATTATTCCCCTCAACTGAAGGATATTTTTACATACTTGTAAAACTGATTTTTCAATTTCTCTCAGTTTAAAGGGAGATGGTCGTGGGTTTCAGTTTATAAAACTTAGTTTAGTTAGAAATAAAAAAAGAGAGAGAGAGCGAGAGATGAAAGAGAGAGATGAAAAGTTCAGTTTGTGGAATATATTTCGTAATTAATTATGTGTCAATGTTAAAATACTTTAATGCTTTGAAGGCACAACAGTAGCATGAATGAATGTGAATGAATATTGGGGTAGAAAATACGATATTTGTCCAATTTAACATGACTCCTGGTATAAACCACGCCCACTTTTGGTCCTCTATCTGAATACAGATACAGTGACAGATAATTTTGTTGGTTGAACAAATACAGAAACAACTAATGATGTCTCCATACATTTCTAGTTTCCAGTGTAATGTCATGATAGTTAATTTGATAATTTATGAACAGTCAGGTAAAACTCATTTGAAAGTCTGCAGCGAAGTCTAGTTGTAGTTACAGCTGTGCCTGCAGTACAAGGAGAAAAGATTGAAGTGTATCTACAAAAATTGACTTTCATCATTTCTGTTTGAAGTTACAAATAGACGTGAAGTCTCTTGTAAGTTTAATCTTGGGGTTAACGCAAAGATTAGACTAATAAACCACTTGTTAGGTTACGATTTTGCTGGCGCACAGGATGAATCGAGGAGTCTTGCAGGCCAAGAAAAGAAACTGTTCTGAAGTTTCGTGGTACGTCACTGGATACTTCTGTATCTCCTGCCAGACGGCAGCAGGTTTAACAGGCTGTAGCTGGGTGGGTGTTGTCTCTTAGCATCCTCCCACTTCCCCCTTTTTTTAAGCACCATTGGGGTAGCTGTGCACCATGCCAAGCCGTTTGTTTACGTGAGCTGGCTCCAGTCTTCCTGAATCATTTCTGCAGATGCGGTAAGATCACTCCTGAATTAAGTATTCTGATCTTGTTTTAGCATATGGATTTTTATAAAGGCATAATTTCTTTTTTTTTAAATCTTAACAATAAGATTATGAGGCGTTTGATGGGGTTCTTGTTAGCTTGGGGCCTTAAAGCCATTGTCAAGCTTTTTCTAATGGTAAATCCCCTCCTGGGTGAGAATGTAAGGCACAAAGTCCTGGTGAAACACCACGTTTTTAGGGAGTCCCAGCTTAAAAATTGAGGTCACACTGGTTAAAAGAAATGATTGAAAAGGTGGACTCACGCCTCATCAGTGGGACCTAAATTTATTCACAGAAGCAGCAGCTCAAACTGTAGCAGATGAATCAGTGTCTTTGCTGATACGTTGAACTGATGTGTAAAAATCCTCTACAGTGATATCGTGTGTTCATGCTCCAGCTGTTTTATTGTTCAGACATGTTTCTATTGTGTTAATATAGATGGAAGGAACTGACACCTCCTGCCTCTCGCTGTAACAGTTTGGTTCTTTGTTAAAATATGATTAAGATTTTTTTAAGATATTTGCACTTTGAATTCACAGAAAAGAAAAAGTTTCCATGCCTTTGTTCTCCTAAAATGTTAGACTAAGGTTTGGATGCAGCACTTGTTTTCAGGTGTGGCAAATCTTTTGTAAAAACTCGATGAAGAATCAGAGACGCTGCTTCCACCTGAAGATAAATGACGCAGCAGTACAGGCCTTCAGTGTTGTTCTGTGAATCCATCTGGGAAGCAGCAACTTAATCTCACTTTCATACACAACGTTTTTGTGGCATTATTGCTGGTGATTCTGTTTTACATTCCTCGGTCGTAGATTGTTTTTTGTTTTTTTTAAAATGTGATTTACAGCGATTCAGAAAGCAAAACACTGCCTAAATTGAGCACAAAACTCACAAAGCACAGATTGTCCAGATACAGAAGGCACCTGCACTGTAATTAAAAGCCAAACACACACACAGGTGAGGCTGGCGAAGTCACACAAGTCTGTGTGCCAAGAAAAGAAAAAAAAAAAGTTTATTCTGTTGCATTTTCAACACGTGAGAAAGAGAAATGTTCACTCTGATTCTGGCCACATTCCACATTTTGTAATCCAACAGATGTAAATAATAACTTGAAACGATAATAAATACAGTTGTCTGTTTTGCTCAGCTTCTCTTGTTTATTTCTTGGTGGTCATGTATCTGGCGCCATCACCAGGTGAAGTAAGGTATAAAAATAATATTAATCTAGATTTCTGGTTCTCAGCCTTTTTGTATTGTGACCCTTTAAAGCCAAAAACTGCACACACCCACTGACCTATGGCAACTAATTTCAGACATGTAATGAGACAGATACAGTCCGTTCTACAGAAAAGGTTCAAATTCAGATGGTAAACATCTTAAAATAAAAACGTCTTTTCCTCCATCCAAGGTAGACAGTTCTAGTATTTGTACAGTTTATTCTCAGATTGTATTTTCAGACAGTTTTGGAATATTTTTCATCTCACAAAAATTTGTCACAACATATATAACATAATAAGCAGGGTTCCATTGACCTATTAAGATCGTTGTTTACATCTACATTGTAAGACTAATTTTAGGAAGTGTTAAACAGCTCTCATAGGTTAATTAATTAAAAATACAGAATTATGACATTTCTTCAAGCATAATTTTTGAGATTCATTGTATTTTGAATCCTTTGTCTTTTGAATGTATTTAGAGTGGGAGACAGACATAACTTTTACCTTCTTTCTTGTTTTACATAAATGATTCATGATTTATAAAGAAAATAAAAAAATAAATGTTTTCTTTAAAAAATCAAAGATCTTTTATCTTTTTAAAACAACAATGGAAATTTCATAAAAATTTCATAGAATTGGCCCACATACAAAAATGTGTCTGATACTTTTCTCTGAAAAGAAAAAAACAAACAAAACAATGTTCACATTTAAGTCTTTAAAAAGGCATCTTCTTCTTCTACCTCATAAAAAAACCCAGAATCTATGAATATTTGATTTTTGTTCATTTCTGAAGTTGTCTTTACTTCACGTTAAGTCCATTCTCAGTCTATGTTCACTGTCGTCTTCAAGTTTCTTGTTCAAATTAAAACTTGGACTAGGATTGACTTCCAAACTAGTTTTCATGTCACAAATCATACTCATAGGCTCACCCCCTAAAGAGCACAGAGAAACTCCATTTTAGGTAAGTGCTCAAGTACTGTACACAAGTTCTAATGTGAGGTACTTGTACTTTACTTGAGTCTTTTTTTAAATTTAATTTTCTACTACAGCATTTCAGTTGGAAATATTGTACTTTTCACTACATTACAATTATTTTACAGCTTCATTTACTTGTTACTTTACAAATTAAGATTTTTACTCACAAAACATAGGATGCGTTTGTAAAATATGTTGTTTTGTAAACTGAACCCAAAAGTATAGTTAAAATTATTAGTCAGTGAATTTAATTGTCAGTTAATAGAAAATTAACTATTTTGTTTGTCATTTGTGATAATACAAACTTCTAAAAATCAGCCACTGGTCCTACAGGGCTTTTTGCTCAATGTTTGATGAAACGTCACCAAAATGTTTGACAAAACACCTGAAACCAGCAGAACGATGTGTGATATTTTACAGAATTTTATCACTAAGATTTTGAAGAGTTTTAAGCTTGAACAGATATAAAGGCCGCAGTTTTCACAGCTAATGTGATTGCTTCACCCTGTCTGTCTGTAAGTCTGTAAGTTACTTTCTCTGTGGATCCAAAGGTCTGTGGTTTGAACCCACATGAGACCAAGTCCCAGTTGCTAACAATGTGACAACCTTTGTGTGTCGTATCAGTGCTTGTTTCTTACAAGCATCTGCTTGGGCCCCCTTCTCTTTGAAATCACAGCCTGTGTTTACATTTTTGGAGCCAAAGTTACAGTAAATAGAAACATCAACAGAATACAAAAGTACCTTGTAGCAGCTTTAAAGGCAGAGCCAGTGGGATTTGTCCGAACTGTTCTTAAACGCATCAAGATGTCAAATGCTTTTTGGTTGACGAGCACAGTGAAACAATGGGGAAGGGAAAAAAAGGAAATATGGGCAGAGGGCAGGGTCTCTGCAGATACAGCCACCACTACACACCTCTAGGGAGTCACAAGTGATGATTGACAGATAAGATAAGATAAGATAAGATAAGATAAGATAAGATAAGATAAGATAAGATAAGATAAATGTTTGGATTGTTTTTTTTATTTTGTGGTGAAAGTTAAAGTTCTGAAAGTGCAGCTATCTCTGAATATGGATTGGCGTAGTCAGTGTGTGTTTATAACAGTAATATTATTTGCTTGATACTGGCTGAAGAAACAGCAGTTAGACTGCTGCCCAATAAAAAAGCAAGAAGATAAAAACACAGACTAAAAGAAGAGTGGTAAATAAAATAGAGATGGTGCCCGCAGGATCCACTTGTAAACAATCCAGAGAGTCTTGCAGTCTAGACAGGTGTGAATAATCATCTCCATCTCAGCTTGAAACACTCTGGACCTACATGTACCAATATTCCTCTGCTGGAGAAAATCAATAATGAATCAAATAACACTAGAATTATGTAACAATAAGCACTGCACTAAGACAGAAAATACGCTCCAATCTTTCCCTTCAGCTTTTGCCTTTTCATTCAGAAAAAAAACTTTTTATGAATAACTATGAATTATTAAACATCATATTATATTACATGCATTCATATTGGGCACTGGATCTCAGTTTAGAAGAAAAGCTGATACAAGAGAATTACAGGAGAAACAAAGTCGGAAATTTCAACGTTTAGAGGAGTCAGAGCTTGGGATTTGACATCCAAATGAAAACAAGGACCATCTGTGCGCTGCCTCATTAAATGTGCAAGACCCTGTCCCGTTGGTGGGATCCAACTGGTACCTAGCTATTTCTCTGCAACAGATTGCAGGTGGCAGTGCAGTATCGAGAGTCTGAAGGGCAGTCCTATTACTCTGGTTGCCTTCTAATTAGACTTAAGGGCAGGGTGGAGCCTCGGAGGACCTGAAAGGGAATTCAGGATGAAGGCAGATGGTGTGAGATCTCATAAGGAATGGATGTGAACACTGACTGGGTCTGATAGAAAGTGAAGAGGAGCGAGAAGAGGAGAGGAGAGGAGAGGAGAGATGAGGGAGGTGCTGGGGAAAGGTGGAGACTGTGGATGAGGGAGAGGAGGTGTACTCAGATTTTAAGCAGGAAAACGTTCAGTTTTCTCCTCTGAAGCCACTTTAACTCTCAATTTTGACATAAAGAGAGTTTTTAATCATTTCATGGATATGTAAACTTCTCTTCCTGCAAGACTACAAAATAAAACCCGGCAAGAATCGTTGAGAAACTCTTGATTTTTACAGCAGGAGACAGGAAGACGAGCACTTCAGGATGATGGACATGATGGAGAGTCACAGCAGTTGGTGATTATATCTTTTTTTTTTTTTTTTAAACTGTCTGTCCTCAATTAGAGTTTTGTAGAGTGTTAAGTGTGTGTTGGAGGATGGTTTTTGCATGTTTCAGCCTGTGATCTCAGACTTTTTGCAATCAGTTTCATCATGAGAACTCATAAATCTGATTTCCCACTGTGATTTACTGCCTGAAAGGTGTTCAACTAAAATGACAGCCAGATGAAAGCTTTGCAGTCATTTTAAAACAGATGAAAGGCTTTTTTACATGAGCCAAAAGATATGAAAGATTACAACCATAACAGTAATATTTAAGCTGAAAAGCTAGTGATGCTGCGGAGGGGTTTTTATTAGTGTGCAGAGTCCAAAACAGGCTGAAATTTGTATTAAAATTACCCGTATTAATAGTAGAATGCTTTAAAATGGTCTGAACACATGCATCTGTAATCACACACACGCTCTGTTTCTCACACACACTTACACACACACTTGCTTGGGTGGACCTGCGAAACATAAGCAAGTCTTTCATGAGATCAGCCTCTACCTGAGCAATAAAGAGCCATCTGTGCTGCGAATAAACTGATGATGGCAACACACACGCACACACACGTACGCACACACACGTACAGGGTGGAGAGACGCACAGAGAAATGCTTGTTTCTGTCACTTCCCACCTTCAGCGTCGTGGCACTCAGAGTGAATGTAAGGTCAGGTTATTTCTCCTCCTGTGCATTTTATAGCAGCCAAACCTAAACCTGAGCAGCAGCCCAACAGCAGCCAGAGGACGAGGAACGCGTGCTATGGACTGATAGTGAAATGAGCTCCTCACACACATCGGGACAAGACTGACTAGGTTGGTTCATTTGATTTCTCTGGGTGTCATTTGATTTGTTGTAAGATCTTAAGATTTGCATGTCTTAGTCTCGTACCTCTGTGTTTCTTTCTTTCTTTCTGTAAAGTTCATTGAGACTTTGTGTGATAAAATGCTAAAAAAAAGATTATTTTGATACTAGATTGAACTTGCTGTTGTTGCTGTTATTTTCACAATCGGTGCACAATCAACAAAACTAAATCTGTGAATCTGTGTGAGTGATGGTGTGACTAATCAATAATTTCCTTGGTAAACAGTGGCTACCAACCTGAGGGTCTGGTACCCCCAGGGAGTCCCCAGATATGTCTGATGGGTAACCTGATGATTAAAAAACATAATTCAGTCCCTCCAGGAACTTATGGTGTTCTGATTGCAACAATTCAGGAAAATTCAACCAAACTCTCGAGTTTGAGCTTCAAAAAGGTTTTGCTTCTTTGCTGAATACCCCCAAGTGCACTTCTTCATTTCTAATTAGAGCTCATTTTGTTGGAATTTTTGTAATGCTGAGACTTTTTGCCAAGGTAACTTAAAACAGACTGTGTTGTTATTCTCCCCAGAGCAAGCTTACTTTTTGATTTTAACGAATTAAACAAAAAAAAGGAAATAAATCTCTCTCTCTCTCTCTCTCTCTTTTGCAAGTTCCACTTACTCATGCAATTTCATTGGGGAAAAAAAGCCTGAAAACATTGCAGCACACATCACCATTTTTTAGAAAAACTGCTGTGAAATCAGGTATTTTAGGCTTCAACAATCTTGAAAAAAGTTTGTCGGGATCGATTATTTTACATACAATTCTATAATTGAACCGGGCTTTTCACAAATTTTTGCTTTGGGGCCTGCTGGTGCGTGACTTTAGAGATGATAGTGTCCATCACTCCACCACTTTGATCACCACTTGGACGGATTGCCATTAAGTTTTGTACAGATATTCATGGTCATCAGAGGATGAATCATACAGACTTTTATAATCCTCTGTCTTTTCTTTTTTTTTTTTTCATTTACTTGATGAAAAATACTTTTAGTCAAACGGCCATAAGGTTGGGAATCACTGTTTTAAAATGTATATTGTTGTCATTTTAGGGACTTGCAGCGCTCAAGTGACCATCTCTGCTACATGCAACACAACCACACTGGTCCAATATTTAAGAAAAATTAAAGTTTAAACACCAAAGATGCTGCCAGAGGATGTGACAGAGGAGGATGACATGAGACAACAGGAGGACGTCTTCTTTAAAAGCCTTACTTTTCAGTCTGTGGTTTAAGAACTATGGGTGGCTCATATTTTTGTGGTTGTATCTCCACGTGACAAAAGTACAGTCATGATTTTATAAGCCTCAAAAGTTGAAGGATTTTTTAAAAAGACAATCCACCATGTTTAAACGGTGGCTTTTAGCCCTGTCGGCCCGCGTCGGCCTCATTGTTCTGGGCCTCAGCTGCTGTCTGTTTTTGTTCTACCTCCTGGCCTGTAAGCCGTCGTCCCGCAGCAGCCAGCAGTCTCTGCTGTTGACTGGAGGGAGCACCAGTAAGGAGGGATACCTGGCCTTGCTGCAGGAGAGGGAGGACTCTCACAGACATTACATCAACAGTCTGACAAAGCAGATTGCCCAGCTGAAGGAGGCTCTTCAGGAGAGGACGCAGCAGCTTCAGGAGTCGCTGGATAAAGCTAAAACAAGAGGGATTCTGCCTCAGGGTCTGGAGAGTCTGCACAAAAACCCCACCCAGGCTGACCTGAAGGTAGGAAATGTGATACAGGATGATTTAGATGCAAAATTAATGTGTGCTCATGAGATAAATGAAGTTTGACATTATAGATGTTGTAGTAAATGTTACATCATGTCCTGCAGGAGTTCTTCCGCTCCCAGCTGAACCAGGCGGAGGTGAACTCAGGTGTGAAGCTGTCCAGTGAATATGCAGTGATTCCTTTTGACACTTTCACCCTGCGGAGGTGAGTGGGACAGTAGAGGCATCATGGCCTCCAGGTGTAACCGTGTCACCTACCTCTGATGTCAAATCTTGCTTCATCCTCATAGAGTGGGTTTCTGTCATGTCACTCAGGGTGTACCAGCTGGAGATGGGACTGACCAGGCACCCAGAGGAGAGGCCTGTGAGGAGAGACCGCAGAGACGAACTTATCAGCACAGTGGAAACAGCTCTGCATGTCCTAAATGGACCTCAGCAACATATTGACAACACCAGGCGGAAACATACATACTCCCCTTCAGACTTCATAGAGGGTGAGAAACATCCCAGCGCATTTATTCATCTTCTTCAGATCTTCACTCTTGGTGGATGGCTGGACAAACACAAAGACAGACAACTAACACACCAATACCTGTTAGTCACATAATAAAAGTATTTTAATCTTAACCAGGGTTGGGAACTGTTTCACCTTAAATGCATCATGACTTTCTGCAGTTTGGCGTCCCACTGCATACAGCTGGAGCCCTCATTTCTTTTTGCTTCAATAAATCACATACTGCCGTTCTTTCAACTGTCTTTGGACAGCTGGTATGTAGCTAATGCTAAATTAGCTTGTCTGCTGCCCACCTACTGTAGCTAACAAACTTTAATTATGAGCGGGAACATTAGGTTAAATTAGTAAGCAAACTAATTAATAACACCTCTGAAAGTAAACTCGATAAACATTACCTAGTAGCTCATTAGCTGCAATCACAACTCTCAGTTACTCGGTTTTTGAGACTTTTTGAGAAAAAATATTAATCCTCCTCATCCTTTTCCCTTCTGGCTCTTCCACTGTTATCATGTGCATAGTTGCTTCTTCTTCTTTCCATTTTATGACAGATTGTAACCATTGCTGGTGAAGTTGCATCTGCCACCACCTAATTTAGTGAGGCATTGTTGTGTCCACCAGTTGCACTCTTGTGGATTATCAAATTAAAAATCCTTGACTACTTTCAAATTTTTCTTGGGAGACACGTGCACGTGTTCTAAATATTGAGGAGGACATGTCAATTAAAAAAATAAGTACAGTACTTGAGTAAATGTATTTAATTATTGTAAAATATGGATATGGGATGTGACTCTCTTGTTTCCTCTGTCTCTGTCGCAGGGTTGACTCGTACAGAGCGGGACAGAGGAACTGTGTACGAGCTGATGTTTAAAGGCGACACCCCGCAGGACTTCACTCAGCTCGTTCTCTTTAGGCCGTTTGGTCCTGTGGTGAAGGTGAAGAGTGAGAGTCTGGACACCCGCAGCATCCTCATCAACATCATCGTCCCTCTGTCCAAGAGGACAGACGCGTTCAGGCAGTTCATCAACAACTTCAGGTATCATCTGCAAAGTGAATTAACACACTGCCTGGCTCCCACTCACAGGCTCTAAGTGTGATTGTATCGTGACATTATTGATCTGAAACCTAAGTAATTCATTTGGAAGTGCAGAGTGAATCCTTATCTTAATAGAGTGACTCAGTTGAGATTCCTCGCCACTTCAGAGAAAATGAGTATATAGATTTTAAAGGCAGGTTCCACAGCTGTGAATGTAATTGTTGTTGCTTATCTAAAAAAAAAAGGCAATTTGCAGCTATCTCTGGATTAAGTAGTATAAAAGTGGGTCTGGCACATGTTTATTTGTATAATGCCTCCTTATTCTGTGTTTCTTTGTTTCAGAGAAGTGTGCATCCAGCAGGACGGCAGGGTTCATCTCACTGTGGTCTACTTTGGACGAGATCAGATAGACCAGGTGAAAGCCATGCTGGACCAAACCACCAGGTAAAAATCATTCAAATCAGTTATTTGTTAGCTTAATCATCAGCTAATGTCACATTGGAAGTAAAATGTCCCTTTTAATGTCCCTAATCACTGACACAGTTACAGGCCCCAACATACACGATTTTATGCCCCTATTTTCGCTACGATTCCTTAAAAACTCCTACAAAAATTGAGCATTTAACCCTTAAAATAATTTGATTTAAGTGAAGCAGTTTCAGGTTTTGTGTCTTGATGAAACAAAAGATTAGAGGCTAATATTTTTTGTGGTCCTGGGTGGCCTCCCTTCCTTTTGTTCCCTTTGTTGGTGCAAACCACACTTCAAATAATCCAAACTATCCCTTCAAAGTCAAAGCTGAGTTGCAAGTCTACAGTTATCAGAATCATGACCTGAGTTGGAGCGAAGTCATTTGACTTGAAGCCACACCTCTGGCAAGATAATAACATGCAATGACCCTCATTAATTAATGAATTAATATATAGAGAGAGTCAATATGTATAACTGCAAGACTATATTGAAATCTGTTTCTTCTTCTGAGCTCTTTTTGAAGTTATTCTCACAGATGTGTCTGTGCTGCACTGCAGATATTTTGGATTTAAGATTAAAAGAAACTGTAGGTGAGAGAAAATCAGTGTTTTAGAGCTGCGGGCTAAAAATAAGATGGTCCTCTGGAGCCTCTGGACCCCCCAGAGAGCTACACACACACACACACACACACACCCTTCGATCGAGCACAGGCTGGGATGAAACAATATTTTTCACTTTAGGCTTTTAGGAGAAAAAAATCTCAGATCATGATGAGCTATTGTTAACTATGTAATGCTGTAACTGTGCAACAGTCTGATGAGACTGTCTGTCTGCACGTTGGTTGTTTTTGAAATATTATGCCCTCGAAACATTTCAAATTAAACCATCCTTCTGCCTTCTTCTTTCCCTCAGAGAGACTCGGTTCAGGAGCTTCACTTTGATCCAGCTGAATGAGGAGTTTTCTCGTGGGCGGGGCTTAGACGTGGGGGCCAGGGCGTGGAGAAGGAGCCAGAATGTCCTGCTCTTCTTCTGTGACGTTGACATCCACTTCACGGCTGACTTTCTAACTTCCTGTCGTCTCAACTCAGAGCCTGGTGAGAGAATGCTGTATGAAGCATTTACACAGGAGCCTTTTCAACATCATGCAACATTTACACCACACAGAGGTGTTACCATCTAGCCTTCACAATATGACCTGTTAATATAACATCAGCCATTTTGACAGCTGCTGCTATTGTGCATGTTGGCTCACTGGAACTTGTGTTCACCTGACGATTTCATGTAAATATGTCTGCCATGAAAAAGGTCTATTAGTAAAACAAGTTAAACTGCCTTTTAAGTCATATTATTGTCTCTGCCATCTGTTGCATTGGCTTAGTTAAAGACTCTGCACACCCACACAGATGTTTTCAATTATTCTTTGTGATTAGACCTCTGCTCAGGCTGATGTTGTGCAGAGATGTACTATTGAGTGGGCTCCAAATAGCTGACCTGAAATGGACTGGTTTCCCCTCTATTGCAATTTAGCACACAAAATTGCACATGCTGCTCATGCTGACTCCATCAATAGCTAGGTTAAAAAAAATATGCCACATGTTCCAACCCTTTCATAGACAATAAAGAGAAACAGGACATATTTCACATGATTTGATGAGGTTGAATCAGAATATAAAATGTACTGTCTCTGCCAACAAGATGTGAAAAAGATGAAAGTTCACCACAGCGGCTCTGACATCTCCTGCTGTCTGATTATCAACTGATAGAGATTCAAAGTCACACCTGCTTCCTCATATGCTGCCTGCACTCTTTCATTTCAGCAAGTTTTCCTGCTCTCGCTGCCACAATCAAGAGCAGCCACTCCACTTTATTCCGAGCTTCATTATACTTCCTGTGAATTATGGGCACCAGTTACTCCTTCCTCAGAACCAGCGCCTGTGAGAGTCAGAGATGTCTTCTCTCTTCTTAGTGAATAAATGATGTAGAAACAAAACAAACAAACAAACCCCACTGGTCAGTTTGTACCACTTCCCATCTCTGCAAATCTCAAAATTAAAATTGCCTTTGAGATTCTTTTCTTTTCTTCTTCGGTTAGAAAATCAGTCAATACGTCCAGCACTGTAATGTGTGTCTGGAGGTTTTATTTCTTCGTTCAGGTCTGGTGGTTATTGTTGGACTTATCGTTTGTATTCCTTTCTCTTTAATCAAACCTCTGCTGTTACTGCCAGTAATACAGCTAATTTATTAGTTTAGCACAGCCTGTGTTGTTTTTTTATGGGCTATACTTGTAAGAAACGGGACACTGTATTGAATATATGTGACTTGTGCGTTTGAGCATGACTGTTTTTTATTGTTTTTTGTCTCTAGGTAAGAAAGTGTACTATCCAGTGCTCTTCAGCCAGTACAACCCATCTATCATCTACCATAATCAAACACTTCTACCCCCTGTTCAACAACAGCTGGTAGGTAAACAATAACACAAACAGACACAATACTTAATTAAAATAATTTAAGCAAATGTCATCAGGATGTAAGACATTTACGTCTGGCTGCCTTTATTGTCTCAGGTGATCAGGAAGGATACTGGATTCTGGAGAGACTTTGGATTTGGCATGACATGTCAATACAGGTCTGATTTCATCAACATAGGTAATGGAAAAGCTTATGTCATCACTAATTTACCTAATTATATGTTTTGAAAGACATAATACAATTAACTCTTAATATACACATACTGTATATAGTTATAAATGCAAAAAAGTACATGATTTTGTGCATTTTTCTATAAAAAATTCAACTTTTTAGTCTTCTTACTGAGGGCCTAAATCTGCAGTAGTTGAGCATAAACAGTTAAAGTAAAAATACTTAATTTTGAAATCTCCCTGACCCTTTTCCTTACTGTGAAAAACCTTTTCCCCATTTATTTCCTCCAAAAGAACTTATATGTACAAAATTTGTACAAAAAGAAGCAGAGGAAAGACAAATAAAGGAACATATAAAAGAAAAGAAAAAAGAAGAAGACTTAATGCTAAGGAGATAAAAACCTGAAAATTTACATTTATGGAAATGGAATTTTGCCATTATAATAATAAGGTTAATCATCCTTGATGTCTTTTCAGTTTACATCTTTTAATGATTTCTCTTGTTATTTCCTTGTTTAAAAATATTAAATGATGGAAAAAAGATTCTCATCAAAATGCTGTTATTAACCAGGCCAATTATATTTTATCTTAGTCTCACTGCATAATGTCTGGACTTCTCTTATTTCCTGACAGGTGGTTTTGACCGTAACATCAAAGGTTGGGGGTTGGAGGACGTGCACCTGTACAGGAAGTATCTCCACAGTAAGCTGATGGTCATTCGCTCTCCGTCTCGTAGCCTCTTCCACTTGTGGCATGAAAAGAACTGTGCAGATGAACTCCCACCAGACAAGTACAAGATGTGCATGCAGACCAAAGCCATGAGCGAAGCCTCACACGGCCAACTGGGGGAGCTGTTCTTCAAACGAGAGATTGAGCTTCATTTAAAGTCTCAGAACCAGAGAATACAGCAACATGATGAGGACAGTTGAGGCTTTGGTGATGAGATAATAGGGCTGAAGTTACTCTCTGTGTGTTCTTGTTCTGGTTTTCATGATAATTTATGTTTACTTACATTAACAAAAGGTGATGTTTAATGTTCTCAAAATGGACACAAACTGATATCAAAACAAATACTGGCTGATATTTTTGTGTCAATAAATGAATGAACCCTGTGATCTGTTTGTCCATTTCTTTCCATAGAAAATTCACACAGTGAATGTGACCAAGATACTTTATTCCCTTAAGGTTTCCATACACCTTCTTACAAATTGAGGTTATCACATCAGATGTGCAAAATTGGGGGCTTTTTATCTGTTTAAACTTAAAACCCTTACAAAAGTCAAAATCTTGGTGACAAAATTCTGAAATAAATCACACATCATTCGGCTGGTTTTGGGTGTTTTGCCAAATACTTTGGTGACATTTAATCAACCACTGAGTGAAAAAGAAAATGTTCTGCATACAGTACAAATTACAGCAAGATATTCAATATCACTGTGGACTGTTTGACCGATCTGAACGTGTCCGGTGCATTTCCGAAGAGTAAACACTTCAGAAATGATGCAGCGTAGCTTACCAGCTGTTATATTAGACTTGACATCATAAAGATATTTTTAAAGAAGAAATTGAAAATGTAGTCTAACATTTGCTAAGCCATCAGTGCTAAAAATAATATATATATGTTTAAAATGAAAAATCCAAGTGTGACCTTAAACATCAAAGTCAAATCAAATCCTGGATTTGGAGAATCATGAAACCCCTACTTAAATTGCAAGACAATGACGTCAAATCCACAGTGACAGGAATGCACCAGAGCAGCTGAGCTGAATCCATGCTGCTACTAGAAGAGCCTTCTTATGGAAAACACAGATAACCACAGTATGTGAATAGACGCTTAAATAAACAGTCTGCTGGCACTTTGGGAGGAGCTTTCTGTACAGGCTCTCTCCATTTCTCATGTTTCCATAACGAAAAGCTGTATCAGCAGCATATGTAGTTACCGACGCCTGGACACACAAATCCAATCATTTGCAAATGACAGTGCAGACAGTCTGTCTGATTTGAGAGACAAATCTGACAAATCCCGTGTTTGAAAGTACAAACACGGGCTGCTTGTCTGTGAGCAAACTTCTTTGCCTTTTCAACTGAGACACATGGAGGAATCTTTTCCCAAAGGTTTAGCAGTTAAAAGACTTGTCATGAGTGTGTGCTCTTCTCAAGTGGACTGTCAAGTCACCACATAACTCTCCACTGTTTTGCGAACACACTGATTCTCATTTGCATGAATTCTCATGTGCCATTTCAAGTCTGTGTTCCGAGAGTAACTTTTCCCACAGGTGGTGCAGTTATACGGCTTTTCACCTGTGTGAGTTCTCAGGTGGACTTTCAAGTCACTCTTAAGTCTAAAATCTTTGCCACATGTTCTGCACGAGTAGGGCCTTACACCTGTGTGGATCATTATATGCCTCCTCAATACTGTTAGGTCACCAAAACTATTCCCGCAGGTGTTGCAAATATATGGTCTCTCACCTGTGTGAATTCTAAGGTGTCTACTCAACCTGGACTTATCCTTAAAGTCTTTCCCACAAGTCTCACATGTGAGAAATGTTTTATCTGGGCCACTATTCAGGCGAATATTACCTCCATCGTTGCTGTGACTTTTGCTTTTGTAGTGGCTTTTCTTTAGTTTTGTCTCTGCGTTTTTAATTGATCCAGACTCTTCATGTTCACCTCTACTCTGATCTTGGCTCTCAGCTTCATGAGAGTTGTGAGAGAGGGGCTGGTGGTCACTGTTTGCTTCATATACTTCAGATTCTTCATGGTCATACTCATTTCTTAGCCAATTGATATACATGCTATCTGGAAACTGTGTTTCTGCAGTGCTCCGATTTTTGTCAGGAATAAAACATTGAGTCTCATCTCCATTGTGATCATTTTCCCCATGAGTAGGAGTCAACATAAAGGTATCGGTCTCTTGCTTTAGTACAAGTTGCTCTACCTCCTGACTGGTGCAGAGTTCTTCCTGTTCCTCTTTAATCTGTGGAGGCTCTGGGTCCTCTTGGTCCAGACTGGAGCTCCTCTCCTGATTACAGAGCTGCTGGTCAGTGAGAACCTCCTCTCTTGTATAGTCATGTTGTTGTGGGAGCTCTGGGGGAACAAAGGAAGCAGGGAGTGAGACGGAAGCAAAACAGACTCCATAACAAGTTTATACAAGACTATATTTAAACTATAAGAATGTTACATGAATTCCCAGCATTAGCCTGTTTGGTTTTTTTGCCATGTTGGCGCATGTAACCAGGAATGGCAATGTCAGTCTGTTACTCGGTAAAGTCATCCACTTTGGTCCAGCCTGAAATATCTCGATCACTATAGTATTCCAGAAATTTTAGTTTTGGCAATGGACCTTTTTCACAGCAGGCATTTTGACATGAAATAGTAGGGTAAACACAGGTGCTACTAAAGATACCAATCAAGGGTCCGTTCCTTTCAAGTCAAACTGAGTCAGGGTGCTGCTATTGTGCATGTTGCACACTGGAAATGCACAAAATGGAATGGGATGTTAATTAGGAATACTGTGAGCATGTGTTTACCCTACTAATACTGATACAGTGTCTATACCTTTGTTTAAATGCTTGTCAGAAAACATCTGGGAGTCCCAACAGCTATAGCTAACTAATTTAAGATAAACTAATCTTTATTGATCCCAGAATGGCGAAATTCACACGTTACAGGAACCCAGAGAGCACAGATAGAAAAGATCAAGTAAAAAATACAATAACAATGTAAAGAATAAATCTATAATAATATATTGATTCTATATTTGAAGAAAAAAAACACTATACACTACATACATCTTTCACTTATAGGATGTGGAAAAATTACATATCTATATGGACAGATGTATGGATATATGTGGATAATCGCACACACGTTGAAAATACACACACGATGCCTAACACTGTATTTAGAGCAAAAAATATAAATAATGTTGCCTTGAGAATGGATATATGCACTAAAGCATGCTAACATTTACGTGCAGTCTCACACACATATAGTCTCCAGCTTGTCTGTATACGTGTTCTGATTTCATTTAAGTTTTAATCACCTATTCTGTGTAACTTTATGTCAGGTCTCCAGCAGATATCCAGCAGTTTGCGCTGACGATCGATCTCTTCTTCGTACTTGACGATAGTTTTGGTAAAAACTCTGAATATTTCTTCAGCAGCAGCAGTTAGTCGCTCGTTGACAAACTCTCTCAAACATTCAACTGAAGACATCGTTGTTTACAAGTGAGGCTGTACTAATAGTCTTCTTCTTGGCGTGTTGCTGCCCTCGACTGCTCCCTTTGACAGTATTTTTAAATACCGTTCTTCTTCTTCTTCTTATTCTTCTTCTTCTTCCTTCAGTCCTATGCAGCCTTTAAAACTATAAATATATGTAATACCACGATATAATTATATCCAAATTATAAGGCGGCATTTCGTTATCATATCACAATATTGATTTAATATCGATATAGGCATATTTCTGGCTAAAAATACTGGAGTTTTTCTGCTGCTCTGTGTTTCTGGGGGGAAACAAATAGAGACGGAACTGCTTCCGGTGACAGTTCACCAGCGCTGCTAGCTTATGTTGGCCTGCGCTTTACCTGAGTAGCGTTTGTAGCACCTGAAAAGAAGACTGAAAAAGAAATGTTTGTTTTTAGCTCGGGTCCTGAATCGACTCAGTTTTAGCATATTTTCTGGTTCTTACAGGGTTTGTCTAAATGGGTGCATATTACTGTGCCATTTGTAGGCAAACAACATTTACTGGGAAGAAACATATCTTCGGAAAAAATCACCAAAGCAGACTCAGAGTGGTTCTTCTCAAATTCTTAGAAAAGGTGAGTTTGTTCATATTACGATTTTTGCTGAAGTTTCACATTTTGAGTATTTTCTGCTCATATTTTCTTCCACTTAGCTGAACCTATTTACGCATCAGCCCTGATGCTTGATGATTGCGAATCCCTAGTTAAAGCAGAAAGATCGTAACAAGTCACTATACTGCCGCAATAAAGATTCAAGGATAGACGGGTCAGATGATTTATTTTGCACAAACACGTGCACAGTTCATTTACACAGACTAAAGTATTGTACATTATAGCGTCCAGCCTTGTAATCTCTCCAGTTTCTTGAATTTCTCATTTTATTTTTTTTTACTTTATGTTCAGCATTGTTGGTTTTCTTTCCTATCGTGTTGCTGTAACATTTGATCTTATCTCAATGTATGTGTGTGACAGGTGCCTGATGAGACTGAATTGTCATTTCATTTCACTTCCTTACAGAGTTGTCGCAATCAGAGTTTTAAACATCGATATAATACTGGTATAAAGAAACAATACTTGAGATCTCTTTTGAAAAACAGTCCTAGGCACACGAATTAGGATGTTTTTTTTAAATCAACAACCTGCACACAGTGCTGATACTGGTTTTGCTGCAAGTCACATTTCAGGCAGGTCAATAAAGACTGAACTGAACTGAGGTGTTGAATGAGCTCTTAGAGATATTTTCATCACAGCTTTGGTACTTTTGATACTATAATGTGTTACTGATACAG
>JAJHUR010098298.1:0-11754 GCA_027495735.1 Lutjanus campechanus | reverse complement strand
CAGTTACGCACCTTACATTTGTTTATTTAATAAATATTTATCGAATAATGAAGTTAAGTGCAAAGTATAAATCTCGTATAAAAATTGACCGAATCTAGACGTTGAAATGAAGTTTAAATTTAGACGTCTAAATCACGTATATATCTATACTATGCTGCATATCGCTCCACGGCTTTCATAATTAATGTAGTCCAGTATTTGGAGGTCAGTTATGCACCTTACATTTGTTTATTTAATAAATATTTATCGAATAATGAAGTTACGTGCAAAGTATAAATTCCGTCTAAAAATATACCGAAAATAGACATTGAAATTAGGTCTAAAAAAACCCTAGACGTCTAATATACGTCTTTTGCTCAGTGGGATATTCTTATTTAAATCTTAGGGGGGAAAACAAACAATTATAATGCGATGGAACAGCCAGCTCTTTCTATGTGCAGTGCCCAACTACCGCTGTGGGAGGCGGCCACCGTAAAGTTTTTTCGTGGGTCGAGCTCGTCAGTGTAGCAGTGTTTACACCACTGGTGACTGGTGTTTTCGCCTTATCCGGTCAAAACGTAAATAGCAAAAAATATTTGGTTGATATTAAAGCCCGGGTCCTGCTGAGCACTCGACAACAAAGTTGGTCGCTGAAATTACATTCGATTATTAGATATCAGGTGCTTTCATGACACCGTGGTGGCATCAGCCATCTTCTATGTAGTGGTCTGCTGGGGGAAGCGGCATTGCTACCGCTGCGATAGCGTAGTGATTAGTGCCGCTGCCACACAGTCCGGAAGTCTCGAGTTCGATTCCCCCCTCGCCCGAAGTCAGCGAGAATAGGCTCCTGTCCCCCGCGACCCTCATGGATAAGCAGTTACAGAAGAAGACGTCTGTAACGATAACATTTTGACTACAATTAGCCTTTATGTAGAGGTCCTGTGGAAGTCAATGCTGGACTTTCGGTGGACGTCTAAGTCACGTCTAGATTTAGACGTGTTTTACACGTCTAAATCTAGACGTTGGAAAAACTTTCATATCTGGACCTCTGGTATACCAATTTTAGACTAGACGTCTAGTATAAATTTAGACGTTGTTTAGACGTATAATATACCTGAAAATGCTCGGTGGGTCTGTACTGTCCACATTCTCTACAAGTTATAGTTTCCACGAGAAATGCATTTGCAAGTATAAATAAGACAATGATATGCTTTCCTCAGTACACTGGTCATCATCACCGGTCATCTAGACCCACCCATAATGCCATGCCTGGATGGGCTGCAGGTGAGCTGCTGTGATTGGCTGATATGAATTGATTGTGTAGGTGGTTCTTGGATGGTGATTGGTTTCTGACCAGAAATCTATCTCACATATAAGACAAAACAATTAGCACCATTCTTTCAACAACTTGATTCAAACTGCAGACAGAAAAGGAACATGAGGAAACATTAAAAATACATGTTTAAATAGAATCTAAAACAATTTAATAAAATAGAAGTAAAAAAGATAGAGTAAAATAAAACAAGAGAATAAAACCTGACAGGGAAAAGACAGAAAACAGTAAAATCTTGTCCTGCACGTCTCTTCACCATCTGTTTGTGACACTTCCTATTGTTTTCAGTTATGTAAGTGAATCATTTTGGTTTTTCTCTCAGTTTAGATCCTTAAATACAGTTTGAGTTTAATTTGTTTCCCTTTTGTTTGTTTATCTGAATCCAACCCGAAGCCAACTTTTACTAACAATAAAGTATACAAGTGTTTTCATGTAAAGAAGTCCGACTGCAGGAAGCTGACAGTTACCAGGTGATGCATCGTATGACAGAGTTGTGTGTGACGAACAATTCAGTTCTTCCACTTTTAAGTTGTTTCTGTGGTCTCTCACAGCAGCATTCCTCACATACTGCTGACCAAACATCAGGAAATCAAACGCACCCTCCTCCCAACACACACATACACACACACACACACACACAGTGTAGAATCAGACACGCTGCAGCTGTTTCACTGCATTAAGTTGTGTTGCATTTATGATCTGTGGGAAAACCAAACTTTGGTGGCTGATAGGGGTGGACAGATTGATGCCTAAACATCTGAACATATCTTAGTGCACTGACATTGTCTGTTGTGTGCACTTAGACAACACACACATGTTGCGTCCTGATTAGTTTATTAGCAGGAAAATACAGTAGTGAAATTAATATTTGAGTCAAATCAGATCTTCAACATGAGTTAATGTTATATTTTCAAACTGTCTCATCAATAGTTAAATATATATTCAGACTACTGAATCTAAATTATTAATTTTATTAGAGTTGAAAAAATAATGTATCTCAAACCTGAATTGACCTTTCCTTCCACTTGGCCCTTCCTGCAAACAGCAACTGTCCAATCGTAGTTTAGCAACCGTAAATAGGGCGCTACAGGCCTGTTAAACTTTGATGTGTTGCAGCAGCGTGCAGGAAGCTCTAAGACCAGCGATACTCTGTGTTACACAAGTCTGCACAGTGGCCTCTTTTTTGTTGTCTTTCAAACATGTAAAACACAGCAACACAGAGCAAATGTGTGAGGAATAGATTCAACTTCATCTGCTCCAACATTAGCTGTGAACGTTAGCATGTCTCGCTAACTAATGCTAGCTTGCTAGGAGGTAATGTTACCTCCAGCCAAACTTCTGTCACCACTGCATTAAAAAACTCATGTCCCAGCAGAGGGTTTGAGGAGGTCTAACCTGTTATGACAGTTCAATATTAGGACCCAAAAACAGACACAACCTGGAGCCAGAGAACAGTTTAGACAGTTTATTTCAGTGAGATGTAAGCAGGTTTGGCTGGAGTGGTCTGGCAGAGGAGGACAGGAACAGCTGAGCAGGGCAGGCAGGAGTCAAAGATGAGTTAACCAAACAGGCGGCTGAAGATTGAAGCAAGGCAGATGGCAACAAGAATTCTGGTGGAGCAGGCGTGGAGGATCTGAAGCACAGAGAAAACAGGTAAACTGACATCCAGGGAAAAACACCAAAAAGACAAACAATGAAAAATCCTCTCAGAGAAAAGGCCTAGATGTCTGTACCACTATGGAGACTGAACGTTCTGGCAGAGACTGGATGTCTGAGCCGCAGTGGCTTCATTGGAGATAGGTTGCAGGTGAGCAGACTCAGCAGCTGCACAGGATCAGATGGGCAGGCAGGAGGGACCCCAGAGTACACGCCCAGCAACACCGAGGCAGGAGGAGGAAGCCAAAAGTCCTCGCCCAGCAACACAGAGACAGACTGAGACAAACATGACACACCAGGGAGGGTAAACGACAGGAAACACAAGGAAAGGGAGAGGCAAAGCCTAAACTAACCTGGGTTAGCTTAGCAACTCTCTTCCTGAGGTGATGGCTGTGCAGCTGAGTGATCATATCAAAGTCTGCTGAGCTTAATCGGATCCCTGCACTTCTTTTCCTACATTAATGAGTATTTCTGTCCTCCATCATACAGTACATGTTATATTTCACCCTCCAACCAGTGTTAGCTGAGCTGTAAGCTAGCTTTAGCCTCAGGCTTTTAGCATTAATGTTATATACACAGCTGTAACATGTTGCAGAGCCTTTGATTTTAAAATGTGTCAGATGGAAATATTAAAAAGTCAGCTGGGAAGTGACTTTAAGCGTTAGCAGTAGCTCACATTAGCCAGCTGCTAGCAAAAGACATAATTTAAGCCGACAGACTCAGACTTCAGTTAGTCTTCAGTTAGAAACCAGAACCTGCTTTTGTTTGCTCCTCTGTGGAATCAAAGGTCTTGTGTTTCAGCAACTCCTCATATTGATGTTAAAACTGCTGCGGTTGTTCAGAAAAAAGAGGGTCACATGACTGATATTGTCCAAAGAGAATTTGACCTCATCAGGTCTTCATCAGTGTGAGTTACTGTCATAGTGTTGCAGTCATCACTGCAGACGCAGAAAGCTTGACAGGCATAACAACAGTAACTAAGGAGGGCAGGGCTTAGTGAAGGGTCAGTTATAAAAATTAATTACTGATTGTATTTTTAATGTTTTGTTTTTTTCTGCACATATAAGCAAAGACAAATACAATAAAGTATTTTCTTTTCTGTTCTAAATTTAAAAAATTAAATCCTGTAGTGGTCATGAAAATGTCTTCAGATTTATCCTGCTGATAAATCTGACATGTTCTCTTCCTGACATGAGAGAACATCAGCTGATCTGAATAAAAAGAAGTATCGATGTCGTCTCTCTGCATTCGGACTGAGACCACATTCTGCAGTATCACCTGCCAGAGTTTCTCTGCTTTTCTCCTCTCCTTGTTTCCTTGTCTCCTCTTCTTGCCTCCTCTCCTTCCCTCCTCATTGTCTCTCATTTCCTCCTTGTTTTCTCTCCTTTCTTTCTTGTCCTTGTCTTCTCTCCCTGTCTCCTCTCTTTTCCTCCCTGTTTTCTGTCCTTTCCTTCCTCTCCTTGTCTCCTCTATGTTTAGTGTTATTGGCTCTTCTTCAGTTTCCAGTTGCATTTTGTGGTTTGTGGTAGAAATTAAATGAAGACGCCCCGTTAAGAGATTTTCTGCTCGTCACTGGTGTGTGTGTGTGTGTGTGTGTGTGTGTGTGTATAAAGGCCAGACTCCAGCAGAGACAAGGGAGGAGGATTTATAGCCGAGTTAAACTCTTATCTTCCTACAGAGGGAGGACACAAAGTCCACATTATATAAAAGTCCCAGAGCACTGAGTGTGTGTGTGTGTGTGTGTGTGTGTGTGTGTGTGTGCTTGAAATATAAAAATGTAAAGAGGGAGGAGGATGGCTTTGTTTCAAAATAAAACTTCAAATTAAAAGCATGAATGATGCAGGCAAGGAGAAAGTTTTTTTGCTGCAGCAAAAGTGATGAGGGGGGGGGGGGGGGGTGGTGGGGGGGGGGGGGGGGGGGGGGGGGGGGGGGGGGGGGGGGGGGATGGCACGTCAGCCGCCCTGCGCGCTCCGTGGTGCGCTCTGGTGAAGCGTCTGATGCGCATCAGCCGCCCTGCGCGCTCCGCGGTGCGCTCTGGTGAAGCGTCTGATGGTGCGTCTTCTCTATTTCCATCACAGTTAGTTTTGTGGTTTGTGGTGATTCAGAGACTCGGTTTGTAAAGTTTACAGGGTGTCATGTTGTTGCATTGATCTGTGTACAATGTGTGACGGCCCCAGGGCCTTGGTCCTTCTGTGGTACTCTGTGTGTGTGCTCTGTGTCTTGCAGGTCCTTGGTTGGGTGGAGCTGGTGTGTCATCAAGTAACTGGCAACACCTGGCCAGTGTTCTCAGGCTATTTAACCCCACCTGCAGTAACTGGGCAGGTTCAGCAATCGCAGTAGCAGTAGCAGTCGTTGCGGACGTGGCTACTGCCGCATGCCATGCTGCCGTTACTTTTTATGTTTTTGTCTTTTGTTTTGCACTGACAACATGCACCCTCACACACCACTGATACTGACTTTCACACCCCATTGCAGTATTTATTGTTTGATATATTTAATAAACTTTTGTTAATTTTAACCTTGTCTACATCTCCCTCATTTGTTGCGGCCTACGAGCCGGCCGTAACAAATGATGCAGATAAAAAACAAGAAACTTGTTTACCAACCACTCGTTTATTTTCTCTCATCAGTCAACAGACACAACATGTTGGTCACCAGGAGATTTTGTGCTCCAGCTAATATAAAAACATAAGAATGATTCCTCATGTAAATGTTCTCTCTGTGCATGTTTTATTACTTTCTATCTGTTTCATTCTGGTTTTGCACACTGATCATTCAAAATTTTAAACTTTTATCCTTAATACTGTGATAATGTAAAAAACTCTTGTTGTTGATACACACTGATACACATTTCCATGGATATTTACAATAACGTATCTGCTCAGTGTTCCTGTGAGGAGTAGAATCATGTTTGCTTGTGTCGGTGGCGTTGAGCGTGTCAGACGCAGTGATGAACATCAGTCATCATCAGACCACGAGTCTTCCTCTGGTGTTTCCTCTCCTGTGACTCTCAGTCACTGCCCTGCTGACTGCTGCTAAATTTAACCCTGCTGCTGTCATCCAGCGCCGCCCGACTGGCCTGTCCTGCAGTAACCACCTGAGTGATGTCACTGCTCTGACATCACTAAATGAACACCTGTTCACCTCTGACACCTGATTGGTCACATTCAGGCTGTCAAACTGTCTCTGAGTCTCTGCTGTTGTTTATTGTGTCAGATCAGGTCAAACATCATCATGTTTAAATCCAGACTAAATGTGTCAGAGCGTCACATGACACGTAACCACAAAATGTCTCCGCTTCATATCCCACTGTTTCAGACTGCTGAGGGGAAAACTGAAACACAAAATGACTGTTTTTAACTGTGATCATTACATGATGATGAAATATATTTTTGCTGTGTTCAAAATTTAGACATGTTTAGATAGAAAATGAATGGACTAGAGACCGCATCAGTTAGCAACAACAACCGCTGGTAGTTAACAACATGGTAACAAGCTAGTACTATTAAGAGGTAGTGCTAGCTCTACAGTCATAGCTAGCAATTAGCAGGAACAACAAATGTTCATTTAGAAGCAGTAGGAGCTAGCAGTCAATGGCGTCAATCTCGCAAGACTTCCGCACGTGCGTCCATTACAATATATGCGAAGTCTTGCGAGATCGACGCCATGTTTACATCCACATACATTACATACATTTTTTAACGTTTTATCCGTGGTCACCATTCACTGCCATTGTACTGGATGAGGCTGCTACCCTGTTTCTCCTAAAACTCCAGGATTGTTTGGTGAACTGAAGACCTTCACGTATCATCTCATCGGCATAGTGGTGAGTACATACAAAATGGCTTATTCTCGCAGAGTGGAATATCACTTTAAAAACAGTATAGCAGTTGATAGCAGTATTAGTCCCACCTGGCAGTTAGCAATAGCAAAGTGCCAGCCAGCAGTTATTAACAGTAGCAACAATAGCAATATTAGCTAATAGCATCCACTCATTATTTCAAATGATTCCAACTGCTAGCTAGCACTTGATTGGTGGTCAGATTGAATAATGGGAATTCACTTATTAGCTATAAATTAGCCTTTGTCGATGTTACATATTTGCAGTGGTTTGTGAAACCATGTCCATGTGAAGCCAGATATAAATACACAGGGGATAGCCAAGTTTTAATATTAATGGATTTTATTAGTGCTTATGGGCCTTTTGGATTATTTATTTATTTATTTTTTTTAATTTCAATGTACAATAACTGCCAGCTACAGATTCTTTGCAGCTGTGACACTTTTGTGTAAAAAAGCTATTTGCCAAGTTGGAGAAATTCATGGTATCAAATTCTGTCACGGTTTGGAGTTTGGAGTCACTTCCTGTTTTATTTTGTAGTATTGGTTTTCCCTTGTGTGTCTTTGTTGTTTTTACTTCCTGTCTTTGTCTGTTTTCCCGCTCTTTTTTTGATCACTGATTATTTTCACCTGTTCTGACTGCCCTCACCTGTGTCTCATCATCCTCCCTTTCCCTTGTGTATTTAAGCCTTTGTGTCCCCTTCCTCAGTGTCGGTTCGTACTTGTTACTTGTCTGTTCAGTGTCTCGTGTATCTGCTCTGGTTCCTCTTGTTTTTTGCTCTTTTTGGATTTGTTTGATTTCTCTTCCCTGGACTTTGATTTTGTTGCATTTCCTGGATTTTGTTGCCTTCATTCTCCTTTGCCTCAGTAAGTTTTTTGTGTTGCATTTTTCCCTGCCTTGTTTTAAGTCTTGCTGTTGCCTCTCTTTGTTGTAGTTGGTTTTGGATCTTTTTGTTTTTTTTCATTAAACTTCATTGAACTGCTCCGCTCTCCCTGTCTGCATTTGGGTCCTAACCTGAAAACCCCATTAAATCGTGACAAATTCATGTTGTTGAGTAACAACTTTAAGTTATTAAGCAGCAGAAATAGCAGTTACTTTCAGCTAGCTGTTAGCAACAGTTTTTCCTGCTTCCAGTGTTTACATTGTGTGCCAAGCTAGCCTGAACACATCGTCGACTTATCTTTGTAAATGTTCTTTAAGGTTTCCATGAAACAGCTCTTGGATTGCTTAGATTGCGTTTACATATTTATGTGTTAGCTGTTAAAAATAAATAAATCAGGCTGCAAGGGAGGGGTCTGTCCTGGATATTCATGGTGTTTCCTGCAGCAGTTAGCCTGGAATGTGCATGATGCTTCCCCAACAGGTAGCTTCTGTGTAGGAAAGAGGGCAGTTGACTGACTCTTTCCAGACTCCAAGGCCTGTTTTATGACAGGGAATACAGCACTACGGTGGTTTTCTTGTTAGGTTTGGCTCCTAGCATGCTGGGGCCAGGTCACAGCTAACTCTCAGTTAGCAGTTAGTTAAGTTACTTTAGCAACAAATAAAGTTATCTGTCCATCAGGAGACTTCTCAGTGCTCTACTCCCTGACCAACTCAGAGGCTGTGTTCGTGGATAGTGACCGCTCATGTCACTGTCACAATAGCTGTGTTCGAAATCGCTCCTTATCACGGATGTAGTGCACTATACAGTGTGCTCGCCATTTTGTAGTGTTGTTCGAATTCTCTTCACTACTTTTCATCCACTTCATCGTCCACTATAAAATACCCAGAATGCACTGCAAATGCGAGTGTACAGCCAATGTACCCTACATTTTACTCCTGTATACCACAATGCAATGTGGCCGTGTTTTGTGAGAGTAGAAGAAGAAAAATGGCCACACGTGACCACATGCGTCCGAATTCTCCTCCCGTCGTTCCCTACATAGTGTACATGATATAGTGCACTACATCATATACATGATGTAGGGAATATGGAGTGAGTGGATGATTTCAAACACAGTTAATGTAACTGGTGTCACTCTGTTGCCTGCTAATGAGAGCTAAATGCTAACAGTTAGCTACTTTAGCTGTTCTGTCCATCAGGAGACTCTGTAATTAAATTAGTCAGATCTGAGCAGCTGGAGGAATATAAAGAGGAAACCAGAAAATATTTTCTCCAGTTCTTTCCAGTGAACAGACATGTTCTCCTTCCACACTCTGGTTACGTCATGAGGTGTTTCATTGGACGCAAATTTAGTAACACCCCCAAGTGCAGGTTGAGTCATCAACAGTTTTAAATAGTTGTCCAGGAAAAGACAAACTCTGAAATGCCTTTAAAATACAGAAAATATATCTACAAAAATACTTTTGTAGTCATTGTTGACATTATAAAAACATCTAAACATCAATTTTGACTTCATGGGAACTTTACAACAACAATTATTGGTATTGACCATATTCAGCTTTTCTTAAAACAACTTTATTTGTACTTGAAACACACAAGAAATCAACATTTTCATCCTGAACATTTAAAGTTAAGATGTGGTGTAATTTAAAGAATGAGCTCATATCGGCAGCAGGAGAAAATGTGCTGAGTGTCACCACAGTGTTTGTCAGAGCGGTCAGCAGTGAGGAATTACTTCATTTCACCATAATTGAATTTAGTAGAAACGATCCCCGTGAGAGAACATACAGATCTGACTGACATACAGTTTAATCACAGGCTTCTATTGTCTCCCACACAGTAAAGTCCAGAGCTGCAGTCGAGCCACAGACTCCAGAGAGACTAAAGCTGATCAGCTCCACAACATCACAAACAGTCAGTCTGAGCTGTGGCCACTTCAACACAACCGTGATCATTGTTGAGTTCATTACAGCAGTTAATACGATCAAAACATAGTGAGAAACGTCCTCTCACATTTATCTTATGGATTCCATGATGTTGGTCCGCCGATATCTTCATAAGGTTTTTCTGAGCGTCACTGTTTTCACTGTAAACTGTATCTGTGGAGTGTGAGAGTGGAAAGCTTGACAGGCGTAGCGACCGTAACTGAGGAAGGCGGGGCTTAGCAAAGGGTCCATTATGAAAATGAGTGAATATAATAACCTTTTTTGTGTAACTGATTGCTGGGATGTGATACATTGTTTTTAATTTACCTAAGAAAGGCTAAGACAGATTCACAAAGATTTTCTTAAACCACAGAATTGTTCATATCTTAATGCCATTGCCCTTGTGAGTGCCACTTGTTCATAATAAGTAAATGCCCCACCGACACCCATATAAGAGCATGAGACTGCAGGGCTGTGTGCACGCCCAGACAAGTTGGGAGACATGAAGAATTCCCAAACAAAAAAGGAAAGAAAAATATGTAGGTTTCATCTCTTGACTATCTCAGAATAAGAGAGTAGGCTGTTTTTTTGGGTTTGATGTTTTTTTCCCCAGAATCAATACACTTGAGGGTTTTTCACACTACAGCCCCAGGCTAAGAAAAGGGACTAAGTTTTCCCAGGGCTAACTCTGATACCCGGACTAACGATATGTAGAGTGAAAAGCCCTTTTGATAGTATATTTTATCTAAATTTAAAGTGATATTCCACTTTGTTAGAATAATCCATTCAGTATGTTCTCACCACTATACTGATGTGATGATGGGTGAAGATCTTCAGTTCACCAAACAATCCTGGAGTTTTAGGAGAAACAGGGTAGCAGCCTCATCCAGTACAATGGCAGTGAATGGTGACCCTGGATAAAACGTTAAAAAAGAGAACACAAAACAAACACAAAATGTCTCCATCCTGCTTGTGTGGTGTAATCCAAGTGTCCGCAAGCCGCGACATTAAAAATTAACCGCAAAAGACGCCATTTACGCCATGTTTTTAGCAGAAATATCAGCTGTAGCATGTAGCCAGTAGGATGTAAACATGGCGTCGATCTCGCGAGACTTGGTATATATCTTAATTTCTCCTTCAGAGCAGACGGTGAATGATTTCATGTTTTTATCTGGATTTTTTCACACAATTAAATGTACCACTAAGAGACAAACAACAACACATGATTGATGATGATGAAATAATGTGCAGCAGAGGCCAGTGGAGGAGGAAGTACTCAGTACTCTTTAAATAAAAGTACAAATACCACAGTGTAAGTGTGAGTCCTGCATTCAGAATTTTACTGAATAAAAAGTACAGAAGTCTGAACCCGTCCTGCTGACATCTCTGTACAACAGTTAATGTGTGTCTGTACGTGTGTGTATCAAGGAGTGTGTATTTCAGGCCTCTGTGTGTGTGTGTGTGTGTGTGTGTGTGTGTGTGTGTTGCCTATACTTTGCGTTAACAAGTAGAGTAGAAGTAAAAAGTTACCCAAAATGGAAATAAGTACAAGTAAATTGAAGTAGTATTTTGGTACTTAGTTACTTTGCAGTAGCAGAACAGACAGAACCACGTGTGTGCGTCTGTGGTCTGAGTGGAACCACAGAGGAACCCACATGATGACGGCCTGTTAAATGATTCATGTTAATCTAATGTAGGTTCAGTAAATGAAAGGTGTTTAAGTATCAGACTGATGGTTGGAGGTAAACAAACAAACACACAAACAGGCTCAGTGTAAACATTCAGCCCTGAGTCCAGGCTGACAGGTTGGTAATCACTTTCATTAGACAGAAAACTGCTGTGTGCTGAGGTCAGACCACCTTCTGCTGCGTCTCTCTTTCTCTCTTTAACCCCCCCCCCCTTCTCTCTCTCTCGCTCTCTCTCTCCCTCTCTCTCTCTCTCACCTACGCAGGGTGTCTCTCGGCCGTTCTGTGGGTTTGGCACGCCGGGATGTTATTGTGCTCTGTGGTTTTGAAGGAACGAAGCGAATGAACCTCCAGCATGCCGAGTCATCAATCAACACGATCTGTCACCTAAATCATGAGACGAGTCATCATGGGGGGTGCACGGGTGTGTGTGTGTGTGTGTGTGTGTGTGT
>JAJHUR010098297.1:0-19634 GCA_027495735.1 Lutjanus campechanus | reverse complement strand
CACTGGTTTGCTTTGCTCAGGATGTTTCACCAACTCAAAATGTTTGTGTTTGATGTCCTGGGACTTTCTGCTGCTTTTAGAAAAAAACTTCTGACAAATTCTACCTTTGACTTCTTAACTAACTAGCTAACTGTTTCAAATCAATATAGCTGCCATGAAGATTCAGTCATTTAAAGGAGAAAACTGTAATATATTTACTGTAGTATATAATAAAATGACCGTGATATTTCATCAAAAATTAAGGAAACATGTTATTGAAAGATGAAATACTCAATACTCAAACAGCAATATTATAGCCATGTTGTCCTCCTTTAAATCTCTGTTCCAGCCCATAGATTGTGTTATTTTTTGCCCATTTCATGTTAATTGGAGTTCAAATTAATTCCAAATGTTTTCACCAAATGAGTGTCTGTTTATGAGTTGTAAGAAATCATTAATAATCTTTTAGAATTAGTAGATGTTTATAATGGTTAAGAAAAAATCATGTTAATGGTCGAGGAATTAAATTTTTTTCACATTATGTTTACTCACATTCACTGTCTACCTCGTTTTGGCGTATCCAACGCATCATATGTTTACCAGAAATTACAGCAACTAGCAACTAGTTAGCAATGGCTAGCAGGAAACACACTGTTACCTTGAACAAATTATGGATTTCTCTGCATTTTAACATTGACGGAAACATTTGTGATAATGTAAGTACACACTTAACATAACATATAACATGGGTCAGGGGTTTTTAGACATTTTAATGTGGTACTGTTACATATTATGGCTTTAGAGCTAAAATAGAAAACATATGAATCTTAATAAATATATATTCAAATCTTCAGCCTGCCAGTTATTTTTTGAGTTTCATTACCAGGTTGTCAAATATTTACATTTTGGCAATGAGACTCAACCCATAGCAGCAGAAGTCCATATTTCTCTCAAACCACTTCAACTGACCCTTCGCTAAGCCCCACCTCCAAACAGCAACCGTCCAATCATAGCTCAGCAACCGTAACCAGAGCTGTCAAGCTTTCCTTTTCTCATCCGTCCAGTGTTTGCTGAGCTAGCTTTAGCCTCAGTATTTTAGCATTAATGTTATATCATGCACGCAGCTGCTAGCTAACTTTACATAAACACTTTCACAGGGTTCTTATTTTAAAACGTGACAGATGAGACTTCTCAGCTGACTCAAGAAGTTAATATTAGCTTACATCAGCCAGCTACACTTATAAAATCTGCTTGCGAGTCATTATTTTAGCCAGCAAAATCCACCATCATCAGCTAAAATGAGAAGCTTCTTTTGTTTACGTCTCTGAGGATTCAAAGACCTCATGTTTCAGCTATTACTCCCAATTTCGATGTTAAATCTGTCACCGTTATCACCGTAGACTGCATAAATGCAGTGTGAGAATGGAAAGTTTGGCAGACTATCAACAGTAGCCAAGGAAGGCAGTGCTTAGCGAAGGGTCAGTTACATTTTGCTGAAAGGTTATTATGGAACTTGTTCCCAATGATGTCAAAAATGTGCTTACAGTGGAAACCAGCTCTCTCAAATCCAGTGGACATACATCAGGGGGTCCCTGCTATATTTTTTATCTTGTAAGGGGTCCTTGGCTGAGAAATTATTGAGAGCCTCTGGGCTATTAAACATACACAATTCAAAACCTTTCTCCTCTCTCTCTGCCTCTATCGCTCCGCAAAGTCTCTCCCACCACAAGTCACAAGCTCAGACAGCAGAAGGAGTCTGGTGCACTGTGAAACTTCATGCTGCGTAGGGCTCGCTCTCCACGGTGTGAGTCTCACCAAGACCCCTGTCCCCGTGTCTGTGACCCGTCTTCTCAAAGACGCCCCTCCAGCGCTTCGCTGCTCCAGGGCAGAGCGCCCCAGGCTTCAAAGGCAGCTGTGATGCCGTCTAACAGCGGGAGGAGAGGCTAGTACCCCACACACAACACTGTCATCAGTTTGTTATCATGCCTCTTTGCCACTTGTTATATGATATAAGCACTATGGCATCATCAAATATAATGAGGCCGAAGTCCAGCATGGACCCAGGGTGTGTCCACACGTACCCCGTTCTCCTGCCCAACACATCAGATATGGCAGCTTGGTCAGTGCCCATATTCTCTGATGTTGTAGGTAGCCCTCTATCATCAGATTCCCCTCGAGTGTTATGTTTTGATGTGTCAGGTGACGTACAATAAAAAACAAGAAAGTCCATGCATGGAGGAGGTAACGTGGATCGATGGGTCAAACACAGGACTTTCCCTCAGGAGACTGACTTCTTTGCAACTTATGTAACATATGCAAGTTATGTAACTGTAACTAAATGTAAGTTACGTTAAGCCTGTCAAGTCATGCACTTATTTCAACCCAAACCATCATCTTTTCCAAAACATAATCAAGCAGTTTTTGTGCCTTTATTTTGAAAGTCTACCCAGATATTACATTCTTTTTAAAATTTTTATCTTGACCACAGACCCGATGTGCAAAACTGCTGCGGCCAGTTAGAACTGAAAATATGTTCACATTTGTTTTGTACTTCACGCTGTTGTTATGCTTCATCATTAGTCGCAGGATTTTCCACCACTGAATCAGGCTTTCACTATCTGAAGGGATGAGTGTGCATGCATCTGTGTTCATAGAACAACCAATAGGAGTGCCCTATTGGCATGACGCTAAAATATAAATAAAATAATGAGTGTTTATAGCGCATCACATTCATGTCAGGCCTTGATACTTTAGAGACAGAGTGCAATGCATCATACTCTGAAAATCAAGCCTTCCTGAGGGGAAAAATATTGGCGGCACCATGGAAACACTAACAAAGTGCACGTGAAAGGATTATTTTAGTACTCTATATTTACCAGAGGAACACTGCTTTCCTGTGATCTGTGACCCCACTGAATGGCCAGGAGTAAAATACTTTGATATTCACGATTACGTGAATGAATCTCCAAATCAGATCAAGACCAGACCTTTCATAGCTAAGTTGGTTTCATCCTCTATAGTTTGTCTGGACAAAGTAGCAACCGTGACTTAAAACAAGTGTCAGAATCCCACAGATTTTCCTCTTCATCCTGTGGATACCTCACGTTTGTATCCACTTTTGTGCTTCCCACCACACAGCAGCTTTTAGACATTTTTCCGCTGTTTGCTAGCAGATGGAAAGAGACAAGAGGCAGAAATATAAAGTCAGTGGAGAACTGTGAATTGTTTTCCCATTCGGTTTGGTCAAGGATTAATTTCGCTCTGTCTCTTTCAATACTTGAGAAATGAATGTCTGTACCAAATTTCATGGCTATCCATCCAATAGTTGTACAACAGACTGCTAGTGTAGCAAAAAAAACAAACAAAAAACGTTGCATGGCATCACAAAACTGTCACGAGTTCTCAAAAGAACAAACTTGCTGGTTGCGTGAACGTTGGACCGTATCACATGGAAAATAAAGTTTGCTCAGCTGAAATCGGATATGAGCATGTAGAGCAATTCGCTGTCTCAGTGTGATTGTACGCTGTCCTGTTAAAAACACTTTTAAACATTTTGTACTCGTGTCGGATGATACTGAACTCAGCCTCCTGGTGCGCGGTTCCATCTGCCGCCGCAATTTCAATCTCAGCACCGTAATGTTCCCGTGCAGAGTGATGATTGCAGAGCACTAAAACCTGTCCATACAGGAGGAGTCAGGGGACAAACTTCACCAGATTGAGTTTCTGTGAGTCTAATGTGAGCCCATCAAAGTTTTCATGATGTGAAAACTTTCAGCTCCTCAGCTCCAGCAGGAAGCGAACCACCTCACATCTCATTTCACCTTAAGAAAAAAAAAATATAAACCTCGCTATTCTTCTTGCTGCGGTTTCCATGGCTTCCTTTTCCTCTTCCCACATTCACTTTCCGTCTTATTGCTTCATTTTATTCTTGTTATCTGTGCTCTGAATTGGTCAGGACATAAATCAAGGTGCGGTATCAAATTCACCCACGCTGCCATTTTACTTCCACAAAGGCGTTCGTCTGATGCAAGGACACATCCTGTTGACAAGGCATTACGGTGCAGATGGATATGATGGTTACGGTGTTGATAAAAAACTGACAGGTCTGGCTGGGATGTGTGTGTTTGTGTGTGTGTGTCGAGGGTTAATGTGATATCCTGAAATAGGATTTGAATCCTCGATTGCTACCTGCCAAGGGGTTGGGAGAGATTAGAGTAAGATTAGATTTTAGCCATGCTCCAGCGAGCTCGCTCCCCTTTTCTGACATAATTGGATAGTTTGTGCCATATTTCATTCTCAATTGGCTGGTTGTCACCAAAGATGCATAAACCTCAGGGAAGAGGGACGGGAAAAACACACCGCTGTGGACTCTGACTGTCAAATTATATGGACGATCACATGATGAGGGGCTTTGGAGCGTCGCTCAGAAATGATCTGTGCACCACTGACGGGACTTTTCTTCACTTTTTTATTATTTGAAATGATGATTTTGAGAGGAAAGCAGCAGTGATTGATGAATCACAGTTCATCCCGGTGCACACACACCACTGAAATACTGTTATTAGATATTTGTCATCAAAGTCCTTCGCTATGCGACCCCTAATTCCCGTCACGCTCGTCTCTGCAGCATTTCTTCTCTGTCACATTAAGCTCTTTATCTTTCTTTGTGCTATCTCTCGATCCCTATTGTCTATCTTTTCCTTTTATTCTTGTACTTTTTCTTCCCTCTCTGTCTCTTTCTCTCTCTTCTATTCTTTCTGCCATACTATGTCCTTTCAAGATCTTTCATTCTCGCTCACGTCACTTTTTTCTTTTCCTAACTCCCTCTTCCCCTTTAATCGTCACACTTTGTACTTTTGTCATCTCTTTTCCTCTTTCTAGATTTTCTTATTTTCACTTCAGTCTTTTCCTCTCAGCTTCTCTTTCAGTTCACATCAAAGAATGTCAGCATGCTTTAAAGATAGAAAGACCGGTCACAAAACAGTCACCTCAACAATGAAACGATTTCCTAAAGAACATTCAGATCTTGTTTCTGCTTTGAAATTAGACTGCTGTAGATTTTAGCCAGTTTAGGAGAAAGCTTTATGACTGCTGCGGTTTCAGTGTTTGGGTAGGTTGTTCTTCCTGTGGTGTTCCCAGTGTACAGAACCAAACAGCCATGTGTTGGTGCATGGCATCAAATCTATATTGTTTAGCTATAGCTAATGGTGTTGTTGCTATTGGTAAACTAGTCTTCACTTCGTATTGCCAGTAGGTAGTGAGCTGGAGAACACGTAGACCACACAATATAAATTTAATCATTTGTACTACACAAGGCTTGCTCCCTGCGTCCCATAGGTGGCACTATGACTATAAAATAATAATTGCCTATACACGTCACGCTCATACAAATGCACAAGGTACTCTTTAGTGTCTGTATGAGACACTATGTGGTTAGAGAAAGATCATCTGGATTAAAATAAGTATGTTACATTAGTCATATGACATAATGTAACCCCAAACTTTAAAGAATGCTGACTTTTGGTTTTACACAGGACATGAACCACCGCCCACTGAGTGAAAGTCCTGTGTTTGTATGACCCATCCATCCATCCATCCATCCATCCATCCATCCATCCATCCATCCATCCATCCATCCATCCCACCTCCTCCAAACTCTCCCTCTCTTGCGGATTTGTTTACACCAACATTTCAGAAGCAGAGTGGACTTATTTTGCCCACTTTCTGCATGTGATACAAGCATAAATACACATATGCAGCAAACTTTCTGTATAACTTCAATATAGCCGATCTCACAGCTGTTGACTGCTGTTCATTAGTTGTGATCAATTTTGACTCTGGCGAAGGTCAGCGGTAAACAGAAGTATCTAGAGTAGGGCTGCGATGGTATGGATATTTTTCGTATCCCTCTCAGAAGCTTTGTAATCCAGCCTTGAGCATGGAAAAATACATCCATAATGATAAACCCCAACTTCCCCTTTAATTATTCATCCATTTTTTTCGGTCTAGAAAAAAGTTGTTGTTAGCATGTTGTAAACTGCCTACTGGCAATCCCCAAGATTCCCTGGGTTATCAGAGGCTGTGCTCCTTACCTGTAAACCAATCAGATCCTGTGCTCCTGGCTTGTGTGTGACAGCACTGATCCATACATATATTAATGAGGTTGACCCACATCACAGTCACATGACTGTGATATTGTGGCAATGTGGTTATCCTCATCTACAGAAACTGTCACGACAAACTGTTTATGAGATTAAGAGCTAAATTGGCTTTTGGCTGGCTCTAGGTGAACAGTCAGGTGGTCACACACAAAAAAACAAGCTTTTTGTCACTTCTCTATTTTATACTGTGGACCAAAGCAGACAAAATACTGCCTGTTTCCTGTTGTTTTCCCCAGGCAGTAAAGGCCCTGTACACCCTCACAGGTGTTTCCAGTTATTCTGGCTGATTAGACTTCTGTGGGCGGATCTGTGTGGGGAATTACATGAGGTTATTAAAGTTAACAGGAGCAACAGGAGGGTGATGGAGATGTCAATCAAGCAGAGTCTGCACACGCCCACTCAGGCCTGAGAAGACCTCTAATCAGATAAAAATAAGTGAAAACACTTGTTCATGGTTAATAAGTGTTTGAATTACTAAGTAGAGAATGTAAAGAGGTTTGACATTTATATTAGAATAATTATGCTGAGAAATATGGATTTAATTTTTTTTTGTTTCGTCTCTTTTTCTTCAACCCCTCTCACTTCTTCACTGTCACACAGAATGTAGCTCTCTCCTTGTCCTTTTTCTTCTATCTCTCATTTTCTGTCCTGTTATAAACATCCCTGTATCTCTCTCCACCGTCGCAATGGCACTCTCTCTGCTCTGATTGACTGTCATCATATCTGACAGCCCGGGCGGGAGAAAGATGACAAACAAGACATTTACACCAAGGAGACATCTTCGGCTGTCCACGCACACACACACACACACACATACACGGAGCGGAGGAGGAGGAGGAGGAGGAGGAGGAGGAGGAGGAGGGGGGAGGATGCAGCCACAGAGCTGAATTTGACTGATTCCTGTCAGAGGGCCGATAAGTGATAACTGACACCTGTCTGCCTTAAAGTGATATTCCATCCAAAATCTTGTGATTATCAAACTTTCAGGCTCAAACAGTGGCTGTAGTTTGTTTGTGGACTGTTGTCTGCAGAAAGACACACATCCCCCATACATGGTCACTTTATTATAAGTTGACATCAAGCAGCAACTTCTGGGGTTGATAAATTAAGCCAACGTGGAAAAGCCAAAAAAGACAGTTCCTCAAACGGCCACTTGAGTCAGTCCCCATAGACCTGCGTATTAACACACCCAACTTGGGGCGGACGTTTAGCTCAGTGGGTGGAGCGTCCGCCCCATGTATGGAGGCTGTAGTCCTCTGCAGCGGCTGCTGGTTCGACTCCCGCCTTCAGCCCTTTGCTGCATGTCATCCTCTCTCTCTCTGCCCCGTTTCCTGTCTCCTCTTCAGCTGTCACTGTCCAATAAAGGCACAAATAGCCAAAAAAATAACTTAAAAAAAAACCACACCCAACTTTACAGGATAAACATGTTTACAGCCTGGTACAGAAACAGTTTAGCTAATTTCCCTGTTCTTATCAACTGCAGATGAGGGATGAGTTTTGATAAAATGAAATGAAGGCTTAAACTTATGTATAATTAGGGGATAGGCTGCTATGAGCGACAGGTGAGCACTGTCACAGGTGGTTGGCTGCTTCATTCGGCTGCCTCAGCCCCACCCATGCTCCACTTTTTGCCCATTTTTGCACAGACCAGGAGTTAGACGGACATGGGCACTGCCAAGAAGGCGACGGACAGAGACACAACATTGTGAGATTCACAATGACTCGTCAGAAACCTGAACCAGAAACCTGATGTTTATGTTGATCACCCACAATACAGTAGATCAACCAAAAGCTCAAGACTGGATACAAACACAAATACCTTTACTGACATAATAGTTGTATAATGACTATAAAGGTATTCAAATTCAGTATAGTTAAGTTGTGTGAAACTGTCTCTATGGAGCACAGGGTAATAATTCGGTGAACTGAAAATAAATGAGACTGTCCTCAGGAGAAAAACAATTATAGAGCAACACAGGGAGGAGGTCGGGGGGGGATGGGTGACTCATCAAAACTCTGATTTGCTTTCCTGCTAACAAAAGTCAACTTTGCTTTCTTATAACTATTAACATGATCATCCCCCAAACAAGCAGGGTCCCCTAACCTTAACAAGGTCATCTTTCTTTAAGGCCTTAACTTAACCAAACCTTAACCATCATTGTGTCAGGTCAAAGAACAGTTTTCATTTTTGCAGCAGTGACAGATCGGGGCATCATATCAGAAAATGCTTGTGTACACAAAACATGTTTTATGTGTCAAACCACCCTGGAAGCAAAACTTTTTGGCTCTTCATACACAGGAGTTGACATCAACTATGGTCTGATGGCCCATAGTCACAAAAGGTCGCTCTGTAGCCCCCCAGTTATTCAGTGTAGGAGGCCCCCTGTTGCCACCAAGTTTTATCTCGATACTGCAAGCCATCGCCAACACAGTTCATGAGAAAAGTCAAAAGTGGGCAACACAAGTGTCACAGTTAAGGAAGGCTGTGTTAAGTTGTATTAAATCGCCTTTTCTGTATTGTTGTTTACATTTGGACTGCCAAAAATGTATTTTGGCCACCAAATTTAAGGAAGTGGTGGCCTGTTGGACCAGTACTTAAACATATTAGCATCTATCCCAGGTATGTATTAGCAGTATGCTCCAAATAGGCATTGTTTCACCAAAATATGGCCGAAAGAACAGCTTTCTTTTCACCTCTTCTTTACACCACCATTTCCCCCACTTAATCTGTCTCAAAATATCTTTATATTTCCTCTCTTTCCTCTCTACCATCTCATTTTAGCTTCTCTCTAGTCCTCTTTCTCATCTTATTCCTCTCTTGCTCATCTCCTCCTGATACAAGATATGCTGCTCTGATGTTTATTGATTTTGATGAACATCTGAGTGTTCATTTGGAAATAGAGAGGCACTGATAAAGAGGAAAAGGAGGATGTGGAGTGATCTGTTACCAAATATGGACCGATTGATGTTTAAGATTACTTAACACAGCACTGATTCTGGTTTCTGCAGACAGAAATAACTGGACAGAAGCACTAATTGCCCCTGGAAAAGTGCTCTTTCCACCCCTTCATAGATTCCTATAGTTAAATCCTGTCTCTTTACCTGGTTTTCACCTTTTTTTCTCTCCAGTTAAGTGAAAGGTGGAAAGATCCAATGCACTTGAGTAAGTTGAGGAGGTGGTGCAGTATGACCTCAGGGCTGAAACACATGCAAATACAAACGTCTATGCTAAGCCTAAATGTGCTCATACTGTTCCTCATAAATCTTTTAGATATATCATAAATCTTTCTTCTTTTTTTTGACAAAACACAGACTTTTCTTTGGGCAAAATTATATTAAGAAAAAGGGCCAACAGATGCAAACATGTATGATGAATCAGACTGCCTTTTAAAGTTGTTAGTAAAGCTAAACGATGATGCATCGTAATTTCAGATCATGGCAGAAAAATCTAAATGTGGTGTCGTGTGATTGTAATATTAGACCACAGTGTTTATGTGAAGCTGTGTTTGTGTGTGTGTGTGTGTGTGTGTGAATACTTGAGTAGATCGTTGTTGTAAACAGATAAAAAATAAACAGGCTAGCTGAATAGATATCTAACTGGCTGCTTGAATCATACCAGACTAGACTGGACAAACACACTGAGGAAGGAGGCGGCCGAGGAAAACAGAAGAGGCTGTTAAATTGTTCAGTTTTTGTCTTGTGTTGTTGTGCTGAGTAATACATAATACATCATAATACATCTTCTCATTTTTCTGCAAAATTCCTTACTGTGGTCAGTAAACTGTTTTTATTGTCTGAACTGATATAAATCAACAGATTTTACACCTGCTTTTTTTCAGATTTTACATTTAATTTCCCCTGCTGTAGTGATCAGCTAGGAGAAATCAGTTTGTGTAAATTTCCATTCTCTCCTCCCGTACGTTTGTTCCATTTTTACCGGCATAAAACCTTGTTTGAGGGACTCTTTAATAGAGGACAAATGCTGTAATTTGGAGGGCCACAAATGCTGACCCACACAGGAATGAAAAGCAATAAATTGTTTTATTTTCAAATCTAGAAACATTTTTCCAAATACATGTCTTCTTTTCACTGATCAAAAACACAACACTTAAAATGTGGCCCTGACAGATCATTAAATTATACGAGTGTCATCTCTTACACTTGGACTTCAGAGTTTCAGTCTTGTAAATTTCTGCCTAGCAACAATTTTTCATACTTTTGAACAAGAACTGTCCAAAACTGGGGTGGCAAGGCGTCTTTTATGGGTACCAACTACCACCCCGTGCCACCCCTTTATTATGGATGTTTTCACCTTATTTGCATTCATGTCTGTATGCCCTCACATACAGTACAGTATGCATTTATTTCCAGCACACCTTTGCACATATATTTGTTGCATGCTTTGATAAAAACAGACTTACCTTAGCTCTTTGAACGGCTCTGCCCTGACGTGTGGCGTCTCCACTGATTTGCTGAACACGGCTCCTTCGGCCCCTGAAATCACAGAACACAACATCAGACAGGAGGCCTGCCGTCAACTGAAACCACAAACCCCTCCCGTCCAATCAATGGACATAATCTCTGAGACTCGGCCGATCTATATAGCTCCAGTCAGCGCGCACGGCGGCCCACAGTTTGCCTCACCTCGCTGATAACACGAACACACATTCGATGGAAGAATACTCTGATGGAACAACACAAGGGTATTTTAAAACCGAAGACGTTCTTTTATCATGAAGGGAAATGAGAATGCATTTAAAGCTTCTGCTCCAGCAGCTCAGAGCAGTTCAGAAAAACTCAAAAACATTTTCTGTTTACTGTGCCAGCCTTTTGCTGTCTGGAAGACTGAATATGAATCAAGCATTTTTATTTGTGACCTCCTGTGGGCAGTGAAGAGACTCTCAATAAAACTTCACAAGAAAAGGAAACAGGACAATCTGATATGTCTTCAAATTATCGAAAGAAATTATTCTCAGTATTAGTATCATAGAATAGTAAAGTTGTGAAGGATACAATGTTATGGTGTGTAATAAACAGTGCATTGCCACTATTCTTCAAACAATAGTAGAAAGAAATGTTCTAAAATACTGACTTACATTCCATTGCTTGCACAAGCTTACGGCACTAAAAACAACCTAAGTAATACTCGGCTTGCCCTCCCCTCGAGGCTCTGATTGACTGGAGTGCCAATACAGCAGCTCGGCTCGAGTAAACCGAAGCATTCAGGTACATCAAATCAACAAAGCTTCAGGTGCAGATCAATGCCCATGACTAAATGTGTTTCAAAGCGTTTTGAGGCACCGCTGAGGAATTCAAACACCTCTCAGTCCGTGACACACATTTAAGATCACACTCGTATGTTAGATGGAGAACAAAAAAATTCCGCTCTTGTCAAATGTAATTGAGCTTGAGTAATGAAGTGTGTATGTGTACAGGAAAGGGACCGCTGTCTCATTTCTAAAATCACCGTTAACATCTATGGATATGAGACTTTCAAACCACCCTGCTCACAGCAGGGGATAAAATAGATTTTCATTGACTGTGGAGTCTGATTGTTGAATATTCCATGTTGTTCAGAAAACTGAAGGAGAAAAAAAAAATCAATATTTGATGACTGGTTGATGAACAGTACTGTATTAGTATTGAGTTTTCTGTGGATGTTCAGCATTAATATTTCTCTGTTTTACTGGTTCCGGCTTGTGAACTTGTTTAATGGAGTTCAAAGGACCTGTCGCCCTGAGAACATCATAACAATGTTTAGTTTTTTCAGCTGGTTAATATGTAATTTTTATTTTTTTTTGACAGAACTCCTGATATCAAGAGGAAACAAACACTTTTTCGTTTTTTCAAGGCACGAAACATTTAATGGTACTTAATCGGGGCAAATGCATGATGAAAGTCAATCCCAGAGTTTAGAATGACTTCAGGACACAGCTGTAGTTCCCAGTGTCCAAATATATTAGCCTTCGGACATCAACAGAAAAACTTAAATGGACTTAAATGGACGTCATCACAAAAGTTAAGGTAACTGCTGCAAGTGTCAACTGGATACATGGCTCACTACTAATCGGCTGAGGCAAAATCAAAACAAGATAACAGCCCCACCCAGTCAGGAAGACTAACAAGACCATAATGCTTGGCTGAATAATCGAGTTAAATGAAATGGTTGCTCTGGTAATTATGGAAGCGTATTGCTGCCACACCAGGAATAAAATAATGGATCAGTATTATGTTATAAAGTTATCACGTTTTAACATGAAACTATATTGTTATAACGTGGAAAACTTCTTGTTAGAACAATAAACTTTTCACGTTATAACATAATACTGCAATACGCTTCCGTAGGTAATGACTGTCAGGCTACACAGATAACTGCACAGCTAAAAGTAGCTTCTGAGCGGCTGATTTGGCAGAAACTCCTAAAAAATAATTTTGCTCTAAGGGTAAGTCCTTGTCTAGACTGCAAATGTCACATCAGCATCATGCTCGCGTGACTACTTGGTTCACACCACACTAAAGCGTTGTGCATATATAGGCTTCTTCAATGTGTGTGGATGTCTGAATTTTTCCATCTGCATAATCGCTGCAGTGTGTCGGGCGCAGTGGGGGTGGATGAGCCAAAGAGAGCAAAGGGAAAATAAAGCTGAGGGCAGACAGGTGTTGCCGATAAGATCAGAGGGATTAAAGTTGTCTTATGGCAGTAAATGTACAGTTTTCCCACAAATAAATACTGCAGAAGTTCAAGAGATTCTGGTGTCCTGCATCCTTGCTGAGTGAAGGGAGCATCTGTGGGAATACAATACAATACATAGCTACAGTTTGAAGCACTAGCAACAAGTAAAGCCATCTGTCCATCAGGAAACTCCATCATCAAGAATTGAGGCTGATTAGCTGACGGTCATCAGAGGGAGTACGATAAAATACCCCCCTCAAAATATGATTCAGCTTAACCAAAGTCAGCAAATGAATCTTTAAAGGTTGGGAGCTTTTCTCTTGGGATTTTGAGGTGTGGGTGAAAGGAATGAAGAATGAAGACAGCCTGGCTCTGCTTTCCAACTTAAATTCAGTGTAATGAGTCTCTTCGTAAGAGGACAACTCATTCTCAGCAGACAGACAAAACCAAAACAAAAACTGGAGTCAAGTGTCTTCTTTCTAGCAAAACAAAAAGGACTGCTCCTCTTTTTGTGCCTCAGAGCTGTCTCTCCTTCACACACCCTTCTCACTCCAGTGTCTGCACCCTCACTGGGGTAACAACTGTTGTCCTGACTGCCCTCCTGACTACGGGATTTGTAGTCCTTTAATGGATGCCGTGATGGGTTGTAGTCCTTGCTGCAGCCATTGGGAGGGGATGTATCTCCCCTCCCGATGGCGGCACATCCTCTCTTGACATCACAGAAGTTATAAAGTTGCCTTCCTGTACAGTAATCAGTGAGGCCCGCCCTCCAGAAGCAGTCCTGCAGGGTCTATCGTTTCACCCACATCTTCTTATCTCGACATGTTTGGTCTTTGCAAACTAAAATTCTGTCCAGGTTTATTTGCATATAGAGGTTTAGATGCATTGTAATAGCATGTGTGAACTGACATACTGAAAGCTGTCCACTTGTGATTGGATGAGACACATAATGGTGTAAATAGGCTCTATTAGTTAGCAGCATTCAGAAGGACTCCTGGAGAAAAGATCCTTTGTGAATACAGTCCCTGAAGTAATAAAAGGAGAAGAATTACTGCCCACACACTGGGGATCATTGGGAAGCTTTTATTGATGTAATTAGTTTCCCTTCTAATTCCTCTCTGGAGATTAATAAACTATTTTGGATTCTCATTACGTTTGTTATTTTATTCATTTGTATTGCACAACCACAAATAAAATGAGCAACTTTCTCTTGTTGAAGTCGTTTACGTTGAAGCCACCTGTCTCAGCAGGACAAGTTTGACAAGTTTGAGTATTTTTCAGTTTAACAGGCGTTTAATAGTTGAGTTTTCCTGATGTCTGGGAGATATTTACAACACACTCTTTCCTCCAGGGAGCTCCTCATAACACAGCTCAACCTGTCGAAAAGTCAGGGAAGTAAAATATCTTTATGCAAAGTGGAGCTTCTCCTCGCCCGTGTGGGACAGATAACTCTCCTCTTAATGACTGCTACAGGTGGAGCCACTTCTGTTCCCTTCTTTTCTTCCTTTTTTTATCTGAATGGATTGAACTCTTGTTGAAATCTAGCTTCTGGAGACAAGATGAAATTCAGAAAGTTTTGTATTGTCTTGTTGAGCCTTAAAAATACACACAAACAATTAACAAGTACAATATGCAGAAACCCATTACAGCCAATGTGTGTGGGGAAAAAAGAATCAGAGTCATTATTTTGCAATACTAAATTATTATTTTGAGATCCTGAAGCATTATTTTGGAATATGGCCTTATTATTTGGAGATATTCTCATTATTTTCAAATACCAAGTCATTATTTTGAGAAAGTTTTTAATTATTTTGAGATACTATGTCATTATTTTGAGATTTTATCAATATTTTGTGACATTATTTTGAGATACTAAGCATTTATTTTCTGATTTTCTCATCATTTTGAGATATTTATTCATTTTTTTAAAAATACTAATGCATTATTTTGAGATTTTCTCAATATTTTGAAAGTATATATTGAGATACTTAGTATTAATTTTGAGATTTTCCCATTATTCTGATATTAAGTCATTACTTTTGAGCTGTTAAATCATTGCTTTTTAAAATACTAACTCTTTATTTTGAGATACCAATTCATTATTTTGAAATACAACTGCATTATTTAAAGATTTTGTCACTATTTTTAAATACTAAGTCAGTTATATTTAGATGTTATCATTATTTTGATACTAACTCATCTTTTTTTTTAACTTCATAAAGATATGGCATTGAATGTTTGGTAATTACTCAGTAATTTCACCACTTGAGTATTGTGTGAAGTATAAGAATTAAGAGTACTATATATTTCCGAATCTGGATTTATAAAGATAAACTCTCCAGTTTTCCAAGAGACAAAAACAAAAGTGAGGGCTTACAAAAGAAAAGAAAACCTCCTCTCTTTCCAGCAGCTCATGAAAGCTCCGGTGACATTTAAATACCTACTGTTCAGTCAGTTAGAGCCAGAGTACAGAGAGGAGGATGTAAAGTGAAGTGGAAGCCTCGGTGCATGTCACTGCCTCTTTCCTGCAGTAAAGTGAGTGAAGATAAAACAGAAGCCTCACATTAGAAATCCCAGCTCTCAGCCGGAATAAAAAAGAACAAAAAGCTCTTTACTTTGCTTCTGGCTGTCACTCTGTCTTAGCTCGCTAGTTTAAAGGATAAAACCAGTATCATTTTATTTCATTCATTCCACAATTTTATTACCCATATAGAAAGTTCAAACTCAGTGATGTACTCATCACAGTTGGCAGTGTGCAGAAAATCATGTTTTTTTATTTTCAAATAGGATGGGCAGCTGGAGTTAATATTTATTCTATTTGTGTCTGAAACTTTTTTTTAAAGTTTATTTTTATGATTAATTTAATATCCCTCAACACAGAAACTCAAAAGTCTCCTGTGTAATGTAGAATTTTAACGGGTTATTTTAGGGCCATTGGTGATAAATGATTCAGCTTTATTTCTGAGTGATATATTTTTTACCTGTGCACAAAATATCTCAGCAACCAATCCAGGGAGAAGATAGCACCCATATGCCAGATTTTTTTTTTAGGATTTTGCAGCTTTGCGATTGCAATCGAGAACAAATCACAGCAATGTGTTGCTAAAATGATCCAAAATGGAAATGAAATCCATTATGGGAGTTTTTAATTTAGCTGAAATTAGCTCAACAAAGTTAAACCTCTAATTTCATTCTAGTAGTAAATCCTGAATGTTTTAATAAAAGTCCAGTTTTTGAAACTAGCCAGCAGTTTTAGCAAACTTACAGTACTGTAGGGCTGAAAAAATAAAAAGGGCACCAGTGTGCTGAAAGTCATGATGCGTTCATGGTCAAACAGTTTAGACTAAAATTGTTTTATCATGTGACTTAAAGTACAACAACATTATTTCAGCCTATATGTCACTGCATCATGCTTTCCTCCACTAAAAGGAACCCTAGATCAGTGGTTCTAAACTGACCCCTAAACTAGCACAAATAAGATCACTTTATATTTAGATTTTTTTCTATTTGATTTTATTAATCTGTATATAAGCCTATGTACCACTTGCAAAATCACAGTTCTGTTTTTGTTCATTTTTTTTTTCTGCCAATATAGACCTTCAAATTTGAATTTAATAAAGAAGGTGTATGAAACCTATGGCCAAAACAGTCAAACATTATGTCACTGTGTTACTGGAAGGAGTTACAGTAAAATTAATTATTATCCTTTTAGCTGGGGACTTCCAGGAACCCCTTTAAGGAGCCCTTTCACTTTGAGGAACACTGACATAGAGGGCACTGTATCTCCAATAGAGGCGACCAAGTGGACCCTTTTTATGCTTTATTTTTCAAATACGGGGGCACCAGGCAGGCATCATCATTTGCACTTTGCAAACTCCTGTTTCTTCTGCAGTCTTGTTTCTTGCAGTCTTCAGCGTTTTTCTGAAACAAAGTTTGTCTCTTTGCTGTGACAAACAGCTGTCCCTTCGATATCCTCCACTGCTCCTGTATTTGTGCCGAGTCCAAGATGACATCACAGCAGTTTCAACGATCAACTAAGAATCCCACCAACATGGGGGTGGGGGGGGTGGGGGGTGGGGGGCACTATCTCTCTGCAGTGGAAAACAAAATCAAGAAAAGTTTCTGGTAATATCGTAAGTCGAGCAAAGCCGTACCATGCGGTGGAAATGAGGCTTAAGATAAAGAGCTGCAGGCGACAGGCTGCACACCTCCGACGCCTCATCAGGGCAACCGGCTCAACAAATGAGATTGTGATTGTTCTCCGCTTCATTATTGACCGACTCCTTTATTAAAATGTGAGGCTGCATCGTAACAAGCACCAGTTTGCTATTATTCCTCTGACAGATTAATGCCCGCAGAGCTGTGGGACCAGTATCAAAAATACAAACAAACAAACAAACACACACACACAAAAAAAACCAAAACGATCAGTATCTTCAACAGTTGCAAAAACCAACCAGGACTGAAATCTTAAGGCAGTGCAACATTTTCTGATCGGGCATTGGATATTTCTCTTGTCCTCTCTGGGACTAGCAGTTGACCTTTCTTCTAAAGCTGTTTTGTACACAGTTTGGAACATTTAACATTATTTTCCCTTCTGATAGAAGGCCTACAGAGAATTGTGTGTCCACGCGTGTGTTTGAAATACTATATTTTTTGTGTTAAAGGCTGGATTTTCACAGCGTGGTGTGCAGAGCCCCAGTTACAGCTCTAGATGTGTGTTGGACATTGATGAAGAGTTTGAAGACAGGACATTTACTCCCATTAAATGTCACAGATTATTGACATTGTGACACTGCAGATGTTTATATTTTTGTCCCGCCGTCTTTATTTGTACTCGGCAGATTGGACAGCTCCATTCGTGCGCACCGCTGTGAATAATAAAACTTGATCTATCTGATTTTCTGATCACAGGCTCCACATGAATGCTGAGCAGACAGCAGCAATATGTCACAGCACCGACATGTTCATGGGCCGGTGGGGGCGGGGGGTCGGCTGACAAAATAAATGATGCCGTTAAAGATTAATGTGTCTGCGTGAGCAGCCGCGTGTCCATGTGTATCCGTGTGTACGTCTGTGTGCATGTATGTATCGATGTGTGTGTTCGTGTTTATGAGGCAGTAGTCAGACCAGGGGCAGATATTATCAGTTGTGGCCTGAAGTATCTCCGAGGTGATGAAATATGGAGACACACAAGGCACAGAGGAAACTCCCTCCAGGAATAATTTCAATGATTGGTGATGGCTGAGGACTATACATGAGCAGCAATAACCAAAAACCAAAATCCAGCATTTATCTTGATGCATTTCGTTGAAATCTACATTATTTTTTTTCTGTCCTTTTTAATGTTTCCTTGTCTTTTTTATGTAAATTAACTTTGACTCATTATATTATGTACTAAAAGATTAATGGTTATGCTTTTGTTTTTCCACATTTTTACAGCCACTTTGTTTTTTTGCACTGTTTGTTCGATCTGCACCATAACTGTTGACTACATTTCATACTATCATTATTATTTTTTTTTATCTGCACTTACTTTCAGTAACTTGCCCATGTTATGTACGTTTTCCTAAACTTAACCAAGCCTGTGTTTTCAAAGTCTATGTGGATGTTGCATGTTTATTATTGTGAACTTGACCTGCACGTGCAAATCCAGGAATCCAACAGCAATCCAACCGGCTTTGCTTCCTAACTGGAAGTGAGCGAGCAAACTAAAGTGGATGGAGGGGGAAAAATGTACAGATATAATTCGAGCGATGTTGCAGCAGCGCCTTTTATTTCCTCCTCTCCAATGAATACGTTCAGTGTCTGAGTTGCTTATTCAGAACTCTTGTTTCTATATAGATGAAGGACGGTTTACTTACTTGTAACTCCAAACATTTTCCTGTTTTGCTCCCATTTTGTTCCCATAAAAAGGCTGCTGTGGATCATGCACGATGTACCGCACCTCAACCTCATTAATTACCCTCTCATCCTGCCTGTTGACTGCTTTGATGAGGGGAAACAGAAACATCAAGGATGTCAGCGTTGATTTTGACAAGATAAAATAGGTTAAGGTGAAGCAAGTGCACAAAAGTTCACTAAAATAGAACCACGGCGAAGGCTGTTCCTGACAGCCAACATGTCGCTGAGCCTGTTCACTCGCTCGCATTGCCTCCAGTTATGAAGTGGTGTAAAACCAGAGAAAAAGCTGCTGTATTGTACAAGTTGGGAGTGACATTGTGTGTGGCAGCCCTTTATAAACTGTCACTGTCATTATAACCTGACATTTCTCACTATCACTGTGCTCCTCGACCCACCTTTGTGTGACTGTAGCTTTGTTGAGCTGACATTCATGTAAAGTATGTTAACAGTCACATTAGTTTTCCGTCTTCCTTGTAGAGTTTTTGAGAACTCAATCAAAGAGCAGATCCTTTTCTGGCAATTGTGTTTGCTATTGATGGTCGGTTCCTTCATGTGTGAATGACTGAAGGATAATTTGCATGGGAGCACAAAATGAACATTTTTGTTATCTCTGGAGCAGGCCTGCATGACCTGGTTTCTAACTTGACCACATATTCCATCGCCGCTCAGCTCAAACGCAGTCGCCTAAACATCAACAGAAAAGAAATTCAAAGAATTCTCTGCAAATCTGACCCAGATCCTTTTCAAATGAAGCTTGTTGCATCTCCTGCCATAGTGAAAATACACAGCTGCTGTTGAGCTGATGATGATAAAAGTAGGAAATTAAATCAACAGCACAGTCCAGAGTCAATCTGCCTTGACTTTATGCTAATGCACAATGCCTATTATACTTAACTATACAGTGCTGTGCTGCATTC
>JAJHUR010098296.1:1316-15526 GCA_027495735.1 Lutjanus campechanus | reverse complement strand
GGAGGTGTGGAGGTCACAGGGCAGCTGAGTGAAGGAGTCAAACTTGATGTCTTCAGTGGGCGGGGCCAGTCTGGACAGCTTAGTCTCTGATTGGTTGGACTTCCTGCTCCTCCTGTTCTTATTGGTCACTTTACGGTTTCTGGTTTGGATTCCGTCTTTTTTCATCTCCAACGGACGGTTGACCTGAAACACAAAGATTACTGCTCAAAGTAGCTGCTGTAGTTTGTAGCTGGTGTAGTTTGTAGTTGGTGTAGTTTGTACCTGGTGTAGTTTGTACCTGGTGTAGTTTGTAGCTGGTGTAGCTTGTAGTTGGTGTAGTTTGTAGCTGGTGTAGTTTGTACCTGGTGTAGTTTGTAGTTGGTGTAGTTTGTAGTTGGTGTAGTTTGTAGTTGGTGTAGTTTGTAGCTGGTGTAGTTTGTAGTTGGTGTAGTTTGTAGCTGGTGTAGTTTGTAGCTGGTGTAGTTTGTAGTTGGTGTAGTTTGTAGTTGGTGTAGTTTGTAGCTGGTGTAGTTTGTAGCTGGTGTAGTTTGTAGTTGGTGTAGTTTGTAGTTGGTGTAGTTTGTAGTTGGTGTAGTTTGTAGCTGGTGTAGTTTGTAGCTGGTGTAGTTTGTACCTGGTGTAGTTTGTAGTAGAGTCCACAGGCGTTGCAGACGGGTTCTCCAGCAGAGTTCCTCCTCCACAGCGTCGTCGTCACAGTGGAACAGTTCACACACTGAGTTCCTTTCCTCTGAGACACAACCTGAAAACACACAAACACTTTAAACACAAACAGTTTGTTTTGGTTTGCTGGTTTATTTAACAGGGTCGGTGCAGGAAACTGCTGGATTAGCATAAAGACTGGAAACTAGCCTACAACAGCTTAGCACAAAGACTGGAGGCAGGGGGAAACTGCTAGCCTAGCTTAGCAGAGCACAAAAACTGGAGGAAGTGTCTCACAGCTCTCCTCTTGGCTCTCAGCAGTGGTCTGTTGTTGTTGTTGTTGTTGTTGTGTTTCTGTTGGACGCTGCAGTTGTTACACAGGTGACCTCCTGCAGCGTCTCTCCTCCACAGGGGGGCGCTGCTCGTCCCGCAGCTCACACACTCACGCTGCTCTGAACACACACACAGAAACATGAAACACACTGCGACACACAGCAGACAGGTGCAGCTCACACAGACAGACACCTCACCTGGTTCATGGCCCCGCCCCCACGACTGACTGCCAGGTAACATCCAATCACAAGAGGAGGAGTAGGGGGAGTAGAGTTCGCCATAGTAACTGTTCCATCCAAGTGTTGAGAGGACAAAGTTGGGGGGCGGAGTCAGAGCGGGGTCACCATATAAGGATGAGGAGGAAGGAGGAGGCGGGACATACTCAGAGCTCAGTGATTGGCAGCCAGAGTCGTCCAACCAGTGAGAGGAACTGATGAACTGATGACCGACAGCAGTCAGCCACTCGGACTCATGGGACATGTAGGCGTGTGAAGGGGCGGGGCTAACCTGCAAGAAACAGAAAATGTATTCTCATTTATTAATGAGGAAACTGCTAGCCTAGCTTAGCACAAAAACAGGAAACAGGTATAGTACAGACCTAACTTAGCACAAAGACTGGAGGCAGGGAGAAACTGTTAGCCTAGCTTAGCACAAAGACTGGAGGCAGGAAGAAACTGTTAGCCTAGCTTAGCACAAAGACTGGAGGCAGGAAGAAACTGTTAGCCTAGCTTAGCACAAAGACTGGAGGCAGGGAGAAACTGTTAGCCTAGCTTAGCACAAAGAATGAAAACAGCGAGAAACTGCTAAATAAACATCATTTCATTCATGCACAAAAACTACGAGCTGGTTGACAAAAAAAGTAAAACGTGCCAGTTAAAAATCACAGAAGGAGACGAGTCGAGTGATTCTGACCTTTGAGTTGAATCTTGATGTTTCAGGTCGAGTTGTCATGACAGCAGAGGACCAATCAGCTGGCTCCAAATAACGTGACATCATCACTGTGTCTGAGAGGAGAAGAAAAAAATAAATGAGAGAAAACTGATGAATCTTTTTCTTTAATAAAAATACTCAACATGAAAACATACTGTTACAATTAGTGGATTAAAACTCTTAGTTCATAAATACTCCAAGTACTCATAAGTAAAAGTACTCTTACTTTACTGTTACTGTTCTTAATGTGGAACGGTTCCATATTTATCTGTACAGTTGAGCCTCAGATCTGATTGGACACTTTATCTTCTCCTTCAGCTGTTCTACTGTCAAGTTTCTGCATTTAAACACCTTCAGTCAAAAACTTTAATTTGGCATCAAATGATCAGATTCAGACTCTGAGACTTTAGTTATATTGTTAATATTTGTTTTATAATAAGGCTCTAAATGACAGTAACCCATCAATCAGATTGATTAGCAGTAATCAGATCCTGCCAAATAATGATGAATGAAAACTGTTAAAACTTGTTTATAGTTGTTTATTAATGAACAAAAAAAAGGTTTACAACCTAATTAATTACCTCATAAAGCATCTGTCAATCATTGATCAGCTCAGCAGTATGTTTTATTATCTGATCACACAAATGTAGTAAAAAGTTTCATAAAATGGAAACAAGTACCTCAAATTTGTACTTGAGTAAATGTACTTAGTTACATTCCATCAGTGATCATCACACAGGATCTTCAGTCCATCAGCACAAAAATATATGAATCAAATAATTAATCAAAGGAAGAAAAGATAAAAGGAGCTCACTGCTGTTTGAAGAAGGAACCTGCAGGAGGAACTCGGAGAACCGCAGAGAACCACACAGGTTGTTCTAAAGGTGAAGCTGATCCTCACAGAGCTGCTCACAGTCTGTCTGATCTGAGGTGAGACAGACGGACACACAGACAGGAGCAGGAACAGGAAGTGGGAGGAGACAGTTTGACTCGTCTTCCTTTATTTATGAAATATTAACTCAACTGATTTGCTTTTTAAAATTTTATTATTTAATAAAATGAAGTTTGATTTAATTTTTGTTAATGAGCGTCTCACAGAGGTGGAAAGTAACTAAGTACATTTAACCGATTACTTTTCTGCTACTTTATCCTGTCTCATACTAGTTTTTTACAAACAAAACAAAATTAATAGATGATTCTAAAAAATATGATTCATTTTTATAAATACAGTTTTTCCTTCCTGATTCTGACACCTGAACTTTATTGATCCGACAGCTGTCAGCTGATGTCGTTCTGATCATGTGGACGAGGATCTGAAGGTTCTTTATCTTCCAGGAGACAGAAGATCAACTCCTCATCTTATCTTTTATTATCATTTGTTGTATGTTTTCAAGATATTTGAGTAAAGTGCAACAGAGAAACGTGAGGACAGAAGTGAACTTCAGGGATGAAAATAACGTTTATTTTCATTGCTGATCAATTTTTCAATTAATAAATAGAAAACATTGAAAAAAGTCCAAGATGACTCAAATGTCTCGTTTTATCCACAACTCAAAGATCTTCAGTTTCCTGTCAGAGAGAAAAATATTCACATTTAAGACATCAACATTTCTTTAATTAAAAAATGACTCAAAACAATTAATGGATTAATTAATTGATCCTGTCACAATCTTGTCGATTGAAAAATAGGTCCACACATGTGAAACTAATGGATCTAAACTTTGTGAGAGATGATTGGTTGGTCCGTCAGAGGCAGGAGGCGTGTCCCTGCAGCAGCGTGGGGTCTACCACGCTTCTGTGCAGGGGAAGGTCCAATGAGAAGTCGGTGGGTGGAGCTTGGAGGCGCTGGCGGGGGGGTCGGCCCCCCCTCTGAGGGATGGGCAGCTCGGAGTGGTGAGCAGGAAGAGGAGAGGAGAAGAAGTACGGGTGGAGGAGAGCCTGCAGATCAATATAAACATCAATCAATCAATCATTTAAAGATTTACGATTTAACAATTCTGCATTAAAACGTCTAAAAACACTAAACCTGCGTTAAATATGTTGTTGAGTTGTGTCCCGACATTATCACAAATGTTTCTGTGTGTGATCATGACAGATTTGGTGCCATCTGGCCAACAGGTGGCGCTGCAGCAGCACCATGTGACCATGAAGGACGGAGTTTCTGTCTGTTTGTGTGTAAGAATGTCCTTCACATATCTCGAGAACCGTCCATCCGATGGACTTCACACTTGGCGAGTTTATTGTTGAGAACCAAGAGGAGTGCCATGTTGAGAGTGAAGTCGATCGGATGATTGGCTCTCGAAAATGTTGCAAGCAGGACTTCTGGAGGCGGACCAATCTGCTCAACAGTCCAAAACCCAACGAGAGTCACTTCACTGTGATATAAAACAGAAAAAACTGACAGCAGAGAACGGATGGAGTTTTGATTGATTAATGTCAAATAATCTTTTGATCTCCTGATCTATTAAAGAGTCACTCCGGTGCTTCAGTGAGTCTTTTACATAAGTTGAAAGACAGATTAAAAAACAGAATGGACCAAATCTGAGCAGCAGAAGTAGAAATATGCCGATGTTTAGTCTCTGCTTTGGGTAAAACTCAAAGAAACCCACTAGATCCTACATTTCCCATGATGCAATTCATCCCAAAGTGCAACACTTCCTGTGACACCAGCAGAGACCACTGGGGGGCCATAAACAGTGAGCAAGATGAATACACTTCTTTTGTTTCTGGATTTTAAAATCAATAAAATCTCTCAACAGTAAACTGAGGGGACCTCAGATGGAGCCCTGAGGAACTCCACCCTCTGACTCGCTCACACCTGAAGTCCACTTCCTGTTTCCTACCTGTCTGGCGGAGCAGCGCTGTTTGGACGGATAAACAAGGAACTTGTAGAGCAGGTCAACAGCCTGAGGGGACGTGTCAGGGACGATCTCCTCCAATGGGATCGCAGGATTCTCCTTAAAGGTGATTTTATTGTAATCTGGTAACTCAACGATCTCCTGGAGACACAGAGAACATTGACACACTGTGATGATGTCACAGATCGACTTACATCACAGATGTATTTAACATCAGCACAGACTCGACCAATAACAACTCAGATCAACAGTGAAGATATCAGCAGCCAATCAGGGAACAGAACTGAAGATGAATGAAAGTGAACTAGCTCAGTCTCTGCAAACATTTGATCTAAACTCAGTCTTAAACTCCCACATGTGCCTGACGTGACTTTACTTCCTGTCTCGATCACAGTGAGGCGACACCGACACACCGGCAGCTTTTTCACTCAAGAACTGATTTAAAAAACTGTGAATTTTATCTGGAGCCTGACTGTTACATTACTGAACTTAAACATTCAGAAAACCTTCAGATAACGTGAGATCGTCCATCAGTTGAAACATATTTAAAGACCAAACTCTCCATCAGTCTTCAGTCTGGTTTTAAGTCAGATCCTGCAGCTTCAGTTGTTCATATAAAAACATCTGATGAGGTAAAAACTGGATGTTTGAGTCTGATTCTGATATAAAAACTAGAAAATTATATTTTTTACATGAACACAAAACAAAAACTAAATGAATCTTGAAACAGATTCTTCACATTTGTTTAGTTTTGACTCAGAAACATACTGAACAGCGCCTCCTGCTGGACAAACTGAGACACAAACGACATGAGCTCAAACATGTTCAGAGTTTCTGTTCTGTTACTCAATTATGTCTTTGATATTTATATTATATATGATACTTTACTAAGATAATACTACACTATATTATATTTATATTATATGATCTGCTGCTGCTGTATAATTATGTTAATATATTGTAGTGTTTCATTCTATGAATATATGTTTACTCATCATGTTATTCTGGTGTTTACTGTCGATGGTCTCATGTCACTGAGTCACTTCACCTGAGACAGAACTGCAGCATGTGTACATTCAGTGTGTGTGTGTGTGTGTGTGTGTCCTACAGGCCAGCTGTCCTGTGTTGGTGTTCCCAGCACTCTGAGGACGCAGCACAGCTGTTCTATGTCGTTCTCTCCCGGAAACAGAGGAGACGAATTCAACAGCTCCCCGAAAATACAGCCCACTGCCCTGTAACACACACACACACACACACACACACACACACACACACACACACACAGAGAGAGAGAGAGAGTTCAGACTGCTGTTCATTATTTAGGTGATATGTTACAAATTTTCCAAACGATCATCATCAGCCCTCCATCGTTGATTGTCGATATCCCCCCCCCAGAAATGACATGTTCTGACCCTTATTCTCCATTTTAAACAGAGAAATAAAACTGTTCACCTTCTGAATTCAAGTTTCTCTCTTTTTCTGAACTAAGACCTTAATTGGCTCGTTAACTCCTCAGAAAACATTTTTAATTCAAACTCAACAGAAGAACATTAGTCTGTCCACTCTCCCAACAATCACCAGCTCTGGTTTGGTCAAAATAAATCCTTAACTCACTGAGTGAAAAGAGTGTGACTCTGCAGGCTGTTCTCCTCTCGCTCTTCACCAGCTCAGCTGACTCATGGTCAGCTGAGTGGGCGTGGCCTGAGCTGCTGGATGAGAGCGCGGTGCAGAGCAGAGGCTGTCACTCTGCAGACTAATGCTAATGTAATAACCCTCAAAATCTGCCAAAAAGACGATATATTCGTCCAATCAGGAGCCCCTGAGTCACAATAATGTCAGATTCAACTCTAAAACTATTAATCAATTATTAACTGACTATTAAATTAATCAACACTGGAAACACTGATCAATATTTTCTGATATTTTATTGATGAAACAACTAACCGAGTAATGGAGAAAATGACTGACAGATGAATTGATAAACAAAGTAATTGATAAAAATCCATCTCTCGATCAATCTATGCAGGAGCAGGAGTACTCTGATTACTTTCAGTATTAGATGAGTCGTTGTTGTATTCTCACCACAGGTCGACTCCTTCGTCGTACTTTCTGGCTCCGTACAGAAGCTCAGGAGCTCTGTACCACCTGCACACACACACACAGACACACACACACACACACACACACACACACACACACATGAATCAGTTTCTTCATACTGTTTATTTGTCTGCTGATGTCAGACTGTCACCAAACCATCACAAGAATCAAAAGACAGGATGAGATGTTGTGGAGATGAAACAGCTCAAAGGAAGAAACCATGACGGAGTTAAAGGTTTGATTCTGTCAATAAATATTGATATTGAGGTATTTGGTCAAACATATTGTGATATTTAATCTTGTCCACGTGGTCCAGCCCTGCTCTGACGTCTCATCTGTCTCCAACTAAACTGTTTGTTTTGGTCTCTGAGAGTTTTTAGTTCGATCTGTTTACAGGCTGCTGTGATCTGATGTTTGTCTCTCTGACACTCAGTTACATCTGTTCAGGGCTGAGAATAATAATACTAATGATAATAAATAATAATAAGAATAATAATAACAACAACAAGAAGAAGTGTGAGTGTGAGTCACCTGGTTGCCACCTGGTGGCTGTACAGTCTCTCTCCGTGTTCACTGAACAGTCGAGCGAGACCGAAGTCTGCGATCTTCAGGTGACCTGAGGAGCTGATGAGGAGGTTCGCTGGCTTCAGGTCCTTCAGACACATACACACACACACACACACACACACACACACACACGTAGCAGTGTAACAGCAGGTGTTTGTCCTGGATGTCCAGAATGTTTTTGATGTTTTTGATTGGACAGTTTCTTTACTTCGTCTGTCAAAGTGATGATTATTAGAGTTTATATAGACTCAAAGTATCCCACAATGCACTGTGTCACATTTAAAAACCAGAGTGTGAGGTGGATTGAGAGTGTGTGTGCTTCAGACTCACCCGGTGCATGATGTTGTTGTGATGCAGGAAGGCCACGCCCTTCAGCAGCATCATCATGTAACCTTTGACCTGAGCCGCCGTCAGAGGACGCTCAGAGTTCCTGATGACCTCCGAGAGGTCAGACAGCATGAAGTCAAAGACGAGGACGAAGCCCGTCCCGTGAGGGAAGACGTCCTTCAGCTTCACCACCTGAGGAAGATGAGGAGGAGGAGTGTGAGGATGACCTCTGACCTCTCACCCTGACATGATGGCGTCCGTCCTCTGACACTCACATGCTGGTTGTCCTCGATCTCCTGCAGGGCCTTGATCTCCCTCAGAGCCTGGTTGGGGATCCCGTCCTCCAGACGCCTCAGAGCCACTTTCTTCAGAGCCACCGTCTCTCCTGTCTGACAGCCAATAATCAATAATCAATATGTTCATTACTGGCAAACAGATGCACTCAGACATGTTGTGCACAGATTAATGAAGTGTAAGAGGAAAATGATCAGATCAACAGGACATTTGAGGACGTCATCCTGGACTCTGATCAACATTTTCTGGATCAAACAACTCATTGATTAATGGAAAAAATATTGGCAGATTGATCACTGACAGGACTGTGACAGGATTATTTTTTCAACATGTTCTGATATTTTATGAACCAAACAACTAATTGCTTAATCACGAAAATGATCAACAGATTAATTGGTATTGAAAATAATCATGAGTTGCAGTCCTCGTGAAATGATTGGCAGATTATTAAAGCAGTCATCAATTATTGATCATATAGATGAACTGACTGATCCTTTCAGCTGTAAACAGAGATGATAGTTAGCTCAGTTCAGTCAGTGTTGTTGACAGCAGGTCACCTCGATGTGTTTGGCCTTGAAGACGATGCCGTGAGCTCCTTCTCCGATCCGACCCAGAATGCTGTACTGCTCCATGTCGTCACACTGCAGGTCTGAGCCAGCCTGATCTGGTCTGAGTCCAGTTCTGAGAGTTTCAGGTCTCTAGTCCTGTTCAAATCAAATACAGTTTCAGCAGGTTTAAACAAGTTAAATTTAAGACCTTTTTAAGACCTTCATGAAAACAATTGAAGGTCTATTCCAGGTCCAAACTGGTAAAAAGGCGTCAGTGTTCACAGCTGTCACAGTGTGATCAACAGCCGACAGTTTTATCTCCAAAACACAAGTTAAATCTAACAGTCAAATTCATTTTTAAGATGCATCAAAGTATTTAAGACATTTCGAGGCCTAAAATTGAGATTATTGGATTTTAGAAATTTTATGAGGCTGCAAAAACCTTGAAATGTGTTTGTTTTGAACTGTACTGAATTCATACACACTAATCTCACTGAGAGAAAGGCCGGGTTGTTTCCACTGTATCTTAGTCTTCTTCACCTGGAGTCATCTTTGAATTATTCTTTGATAAATTAGGACAAAAGATGTTTGTCAGATGATGTTCTGCAGCAGCGGTTCTATTAACTCTGTATTGTAAATTCCTGACATGAAACATTAAGGTGGTGTCCTCCTACATATCAAAGACTCTGAGTAATTAATAAGTTAGGACATAAAAACCAGCAGTTTGAGTCTTTGTTGCAGCCTCCAGTTGACCAACAGAAGCAGAAAAGCAAAAAGACTGAAGCAAAAAACGAACTCCGTTAATAAATCTAACAGTTTAGTGATGTTTCGCTTATCTGCTCAATAAAACATAAAGAAAACAACGGCTGCTCCTGAAATGAGCTAACAGTTAGCTCACCGTTGCCTTGGTAACCTACCAGCTAAGCTAGCTCAGCTAACACGTCAAATTCAGCACGTCATGTCCGCTGCAAACACACAACACATGTGTTTGAACCAAACTATAGAGACAGTAGAGATACATCTCTTATAAAATGCAATAATTATACAAGTATTCCTGCGCAGGACCGTTAAAATAAACGTTTTCTGTTAAACGGGTTAGCTTCAGAGCCGCCAGCGGCAGCCATGTTTGTTTACAGTGACGTAACAAGCCTGCAAGCCGGAAACACGTGATCTATCGGTGAATTTAGACAATGTAGAACATTTTTAACACCACATTTTATTGCAGATTTTACATTTCACGCACGAAATACACCATATTATCATTGTTAATTTTAAAAACATATAGTCTGTATGTCAAAGTAATTAAGTCTTCTTCACGACGGTTCCAGGATGTGGGGAGACGTGGGGCGCCCTCTATTGACCAGCCGCCACTTTTTTGTCTGTTTTTGGTTTTGGTTTTTGGTTATGAATGATGGAAAAACGAAATGTACTTATACTTCTAGTAAATTTACGTATTTTCTGTTGTGTACTTTGTATATTTCCTTTTTCAAACTTTAATTTAAAACGAAACAATTAATTCAATTCTCGTACACTGATTTGCGCCCCTATAACAACAGAAACATACTCAAAACAGCAAGACTGAATGGACAGTGAAATAACATAGACATGAGTAAATACAATTTTTAAAAAAGTAAGTAAATACAAATACGTGCACTCAAAATCATACTTTCAAACCGCATCTCCCGACAGACTGTATAGGAAATAATCTATATTTTGAGTTCCCGACAGCAAACCACAGACAATCCCGAAATTATCAGAGTCGAAACAGAAACACCAGAAATTGTGACACATTCTGATAAAGTTTTTTTTTATTTGCCAGCTGTTATTAGAGATCAAAAAATAATTATTTACGTACGTTTCTTAAACCAGGTTAGTCAGGGTTTCTGTTTTTTCCATTTTCATTAATGAATGCGATATTTAATAATAATTATGATGACATTTATCATATCAGATATTTATTTAGAGAGGTCAGTGTTATAAATGATTGCGCGGTGTGTGTTTACTTCCAGTAAATATATCCACACAAAAATGTGTTCAAGTGCTTTTACCACTAGACATTCATTGCTTTTATTTTGAAATCAGGAAGTACTTGTTCACAGTGAATCCACATCCGGCGCATAGCTGAGCGGTGTTTACATGAGGCTGCAGCATGCTAAGCTAACAGTTAGCGAACAGTCTTGGCTGAATAATAATGACACAGTAACGTTAAAGTTACCGTCAGTGAGACACGGAGTTTGTCCTCATTTTTGGACATAAAGAGAGACAGCGAAGATGTCTCAAACCGCGAATGCTAATGCTAATGCTAACGTGGATGAGAAGGTTCTGCAGTATGAAAACTTCATCAACGAGGTCCTGAGGAGAGATTTACAGTAAGAGACACAAACTGAATCACTGCTGAAGCTTCTTCACGTCATTCAGGTCAAACTGAAGAGCTGCTGCTGTACTTTACTGAGCTGGAAAGTAACTGAGTACTTTTACTCGACTACTGTATCCTTCACTTTAGAGGTTCATAATTTCTGTTTTCTGCAGCTTCATTAATCTCTGGAGAAACTCAAAGTCCAGACTGAAATGTCTCGTTTAAGTCTCAGAGACAAACTGACCATTTACAAAGTTGTTTGTCATAAATTATTGGAACATTAATACACATTTATTGACATGCAGCGTTTTAAAGTGACGATAACCTGAACTATCTAGCTGTACTTTGGGACAATCTAACACTTATAATTATTATAAATCAAATGATCAAATGTTTTACTGTTTAAATATCGTAGAGTTTGGTACCTTTAAGGCAGTGGTTCTCATATAAAGGTCCAGGTTCTCCACCAGGAGTCTGTGAACAGTTTCATTCATCTAAAGTTAAAGTCAGTAGGATTTTTCCGAGCTGTTCCTAAACGCACCAGGATGTCAAATAACAACGTTTTGGATGATAAGTGATGATTGAAGGAGTTCATGTGTCTGAGTCTGGATGTTGTTGTTGTTGTTTGTGTGTTTCTCAGGAAGGTGTTGGAACAGAGAGACTCAGTTTATGAGAAGATCTCTCAGTACCTGCAGCTGAAGAACACCATCCAGAGTCTGCAGGTAGAAATGATCTCCACATCATTTATTTACCTCATCAGATTATAAATGTCAGTTTAGGCTGAAAGGAAACAATCAGACTCTGTTTTCTTAAGATCAAACAAAAATGTCATGAATGTTTAATTTAATGCTTTTTTCACCTTTATTAAGATCAGATAAACTTTATTGATCCCACAGTGAGGAGACTCTCTTGTTACAGCAGCTCCAGGACACGACGTCTCTGTCAGAACAAGACAGTAAAAATGTAAAAAAAATATAGATGAATTTGAAATATATTAGAAATATGCAGCTTTCACTTGTACTGATGTGGATGTTTGTGGGAAATTGTTCAGGATAATTACACAAGTGTTGTAAAACACACAGTGTGTCTCGTTCTACTAACGAGGAGAAATCTAAATAAAGAAAGGATCAGATGGCACCGAGGAGGATCACTGACTGAAGAAATTCACAGGATTATTGAACCATTTCAGGTCAGACAGTCAACAAAATCAATATTCAGTTTTAATATCAAAATCAATATTAACAAAAATCATCCATATTGAAATAAAAAAGACAAACAAAGACAAACAAAACAGAAAAGAAACAAAAACAAGATAAACTTTACACAACAGTACACAGCAGCATCCTGTCACTGACAACAACAGTGTTCAACAACAAACTGTTCAATTCAGTCAGTGATGTCACTTCCTTTAATCTGTGTGTGTGTTCTGCAGGAGGCGGGCTCTCAGCAGCTGAAGACAGATGTTGACCTCGGCTGTAACTTCTACGTCCAGGCTGAAATGTAAGCTGCTGCTGCTGCTGCTGCTGATACTGATCAATAACTGATAGACACGATTAATACTGATCAATTACAAACCACATCAGTGACTGTGACCTCTGATGAAACTCTGAATGCAAACGTTTCCTGTTTTTGCTGCTTCATATAAAAACGTTCAAATAATGAAACATCAGGGGACTTTTATTGTGAAGGAATAAAGGAAACAGGATGTTTGTCTCAGAGACGTATATGAACGGTTTATCCACCGCTTCACAGACGCTCGACAAAAGTGTTAGAGTTGATACTGTTTATTACACTGATTTCTTCTTCTTCTTCTCTTCCTGTCTGTCAGCGAGGACTCGTCCAGGATCTTCGTGGCGGTCGGTTACGGTTTCTTCGTGGAGATGACGCACGACGAAGCTCTGAGATTCATCGACAAGAAGACGAGTCAGCTCACAGCGTCAGTTTCATCACCACAGCAGACTGAAACCTTCTTCTTCTTCTTCTGTGGTTTTCTCTCCGCAGTCTGATTTATTTTGTCAGGAGAGACGGAGATAAAGTCACAGTGAAGCTTCAGATGTGTTAGCTCAGCGCTAGCTGTGTCCATTGTTCTGAGTGAGAGATGCTAACTGTGCTAACATTGTGTGTTTCAGCTTCACTGAGCAGCTCAGCAAACATTCAGCCAAGATTAAAGCCAACATCCGCATGGTGCTGGAGGTCAGACACACACAGACACACACACACACACACACACACACACACACACAGACACACACACACACACACACACACAGACACACACACACACACACACACAGACACACATACAGAGACACACACACAGTTTCTCTCAAAGCTGCAGCAAAAACAAAAAAAAGTTTGATTTTAAACTTTTTGAGTTTGTCTCATTTTCTGATCAGAACCAAACTTTCTTCTTTTTCAGATTTTTACTTGTTTTGTTTTTGTTTGTTTGTTTGTTTGTTTGTTTGTTTTTTTACCTTACATTTCTTTTTTATATTTCACTGTTTTATTTTCAGATAATTTACTGATATTTTTTTGAGATTTTCTGGATTTTTTTTAGATATTGTCCTTAGTTTTATTTAATTCAAATATGTTACTTTTGTCAGATATTTTAATCATATTTTTGGGATAATTTTACGAGATATTTTACAGATATTTTGAGGGATATTTAACTTTTATTTTCTGGTATTTGACTGTTCTGTTTATTTCTAATATTTATCCAGAGCAGTTTGTTGGGTGAGTTTTTGTTTCAGAACATATTTGTCTCCATGTTAAGAATCTCAGGTATTTTATTGTGAAAGGGTCCAGATGTTGGAGACTTGGGTAGAGGACTATTCTGACAGGACACAGACGACTTCCTGAGGACACGATTTAAATCTCTGAGCCTCCACACTGATTATTTAATATTGATGATCAATAATGAACCAATCAAAGAAACAAACATGAATCAGTTGGAGTCTGCGTCTTGTTTTCAGACTGAAGCAGAGGAGAAATCTGATTGGCTGCTGTCTTCTTCTTCTCGTCCTCAGGGTCTGCGGGAGCTGCAGGGACTGACGGACCTGCCAGAGAGCAGAAGAAGAGAAGTTTTCTAGACTTTTCCTCGTGTTGGACGACAGGAGGACATTAAGGTTCAGTTCAGGACGGACGTTTACACACAGGACGTCTTCACAACACAGAGGGACAACATGGACGTTTAATAAAACAGCTGCTGATGTTCTGAAGTGACAAACTGAAGCTCTGTTCAGACAGGATGAACCTCAG